>JAJJMB010003271.1:432349-445722 GCA_023531105.1 Papaver atlanticum | reverse complement strand
TGAAAAAACACATGCTATCATTTAATTCGACTCATATCCTCTTCAAAGGTGCATGCATCCAGTTTACTAGATGGTGTACTAGACCTAATCAGAAGAAGAGTTGTGCTTGACAAAAGAGTCGATGCTGAATGGAAACGAGTACTCTACTATAAGGAGTTGATAAAAACAGCCCATGAGAAGTCCTCAAATGATGTCGTGCATCTTAGCATCTCGCTTAATCATTATGAGGATGTTTTGTGGAAGTTTCAGTGTCTACTTGATGAGATTTCGTCATAAACTGAACTATTAGTGGGAAGGAGGTAGACAATAGTAAGAATACTTCTAAAAAGATTAAGTTAGTTTCTGTAATACTTAATCCATAAAAATAGACATTAGTTTTTGATTTCTTTCAATAAAGTCTATTTAGAATAAAACTATCTATCTATGAATAAAATTATTTGATTTAAAGCTTTTAAGAATAATCAAACTAGCTGCAATCAAAAGGCGATAAAGGAAGCAATTTCTTCTGTAACTAAATACTCCTTACCAAAAGTATCATAATGGATGCCACCGCAATATCCGGTTGAATTCCTAACTCGAACTCAATTGTGGCCTTAGGATATTCTACTATGATTAAAGTAGATATTTTTTTTTGAATACTCAAGAAGAAACTCTAAATCAGAATAATAATGACAAAAACAAAGTTGTTGATGTTGAACAAGGATCCAAAATAACAAATGGAGAGTTATTGAAAAGAAATCTCCACATAGGTCCTTTAAAGAATAAGTCTGGTGTTTTGAAAATCTCATACGTTGGTCATGTTCAATTATAGCCTCTTGTCGCTATAGAAAATGCTTTACCAGTTATTTTTAAGAAGATTTCTAGCCAGACAGATAAGCCAGCTGACGTGAATTCAATTCCGGTTTATGCTTCTAAACTTGCTAATTCGGGGTCGATTCGTACTAGCAACTCAGCAAGATGTTTCAAGACTGCAGCTATTCCTGCTCAAAAAACAATCATTATCCTTCAAATAACTCTACTGATGATTTATCCGCGGATGTTTCTGATTATCCTGTCAATAATGTTTACATGCTCTGCTGAAATGTGCATGGATTACGAAAAAAAATCGGCTAATAAAGAGCTTAAAATATTAACCCTGACATTGTGTTCCTGTCTGAAACAAAAATGAAAAAGCTGCTAGGAAATTGAGAAACGTGGGCTTTCCTTGCACCTTTAATATTCCTTGTAGTGGTAGAAGTGGTGGTGTTTGTCCTAGCCCGGAAAAAATATATTGATTTTAACATTTTATCATCCATCTCAAGAGGCATCTATGTCACGACCAATGATATTATTCACTCAAAACTTTGTCATATATTCATTTCATCTATGGTGAACCTAATAGAAGTATTAGACATCCTTTTTGGGATAGTAAATGTCAAATGCCACCCATACCCCCTAGCGAACCAGTCTTCTTTGTATGCAACTTTAATGCCTTGCTTGGAACTGATGACAAGAATGGTGGTTTAGAGGTTGATGATTCTTATTTGTATAGTCTTATGAATTTCTGTAATGTGTTTGCTTTGCATGATCCTGGTTTTCTGGTCCTTGATTTTCTTGGTCTAATATACAGCAGGGTCCTGACCTTATTCTTGAAAGACTTGATAGATGCTTGATAAATCAAATAGCTGAGCATTTATTCCTCAATCTTTGTGTTAATAATCTTCTTAGAGACTCGTCTGACCACTATCCTATGCATATTGGTTTTAATTTCGAAGACATTTGTATGCCTAAGCCCTTTCACTTTATGGCCATATAGATTAAAAATCCTACTTGTATGGATGTTATAGATAATTCTTGGTCTGTCAATGTTGTGGATTCTCCAGCTTATAAGTTAAAAGATAAACTTGTAAGTACAAAAAAAAGTCTTAGAGATTGGAACAAATCCTCATTTGGTAATATTCAAACCAACATAACTACTATCAGAGAGGAACTTGTTGATATTCAAACTTCTTCCCCAACTGACTCTGTTTCTAGACTTGGAGCTAGATTGGAATACTTGTACAGACTTAAGGATTTGTACTGGAAGGACAAATATAGAGAAGTTTGGTTGATGGAAGGAGACTGAAACTCTCCCTATTTCATAGAGTCACACTTTTTAGAAGAAAAAGAATGTCAGCAGTTGGATTAAAGACGCCTCCGGTATTATTCTAACTGATAGGGATAGTATTGGTAATTCATTTGTTTATTATTTCAAAAACTTATACTCTTCTCACCCTCAGTAATACCAAGATGAAATTCTCCAAGAACTCCCTGTGAAGTTCTCTAATGAAGATAGCATTCATCTTAACTCCCACATCACCGCTGAGGAAATTAATAATGTTGTTTTTTAAATTGGGGATGAGAAAGCTCCGGTTCCTGATGGATTTATTGTCATGTTCTATCGAAAGCAATGGGATATAGTCGGAAAGCTGTTGTTAATATGACACAGACTTGTTTTTGAACTGGGAATATAGCAAAAAAAAAATTAATCATACCAGCATAGCTCGCATCCCTAAATTTCCTTTAGTTGAGTTGGTTTCTCAATATTGACCTATAGGATTATGTAATTTTATTTACCAGATTTTATCTAAAACCCTGGCAAATAGATTAAAATCATTTATGGATAATCTAATTTCCCAAAATTAGAGTGTTTTTGTTCCTAAAAAGAGTATCTCTAATAATATTTTGCTAGCTATCTTTTTATACTGTTAACCATAACAAAGGTAAACACGGTATAGTTGCAATTAAGCTTGACATGTCTAAGGCTTATGACAATCTGGAGTGGTTTTTTCTTGAGAAATTTTCAAAAAAATGGGTTTATCTGACCAATGAGTCAAGCTAATTAACCAGTGTCTTTGTACTGTTACTTATTCTGTTTTGCTCAATGGTAGCCCCTCTGGTTAAATTAAACCAGAAAGAGGTTTGAGACAAAGAGATCCTTTATCTCCTTATTTATACATTATTTTCTCTGAAGCTTTGTCTGCCTACATTGACTCTCTGACTAGAATGGGGTTAGTGGAGGGAATAAAAGTCTGTAAGGATGCCCCTAGTATCACCCATCTCATTTTTGCAGATGACTCTTTGTTGTTTTCTAAAGATACCATTAAATATCTTCATACCATAAAGGATTATCTTCAAAAAATATTGTTTGGCTTATGGTCAGGAATCAACTTCGATAAGTCTGGTATCTTGTTTAGTAAAAAACTTTCTGAGCATTTTATGTGTCAACTGCCTAGTATTCTTGATATTCATAATCGTGATCTGGGAGAAAAATACCTTGGTAGTCCTATTTCTTTTCAAGCTTCTAAAATTCAAACTCATATGGGGATTTTGCAAGTTGTGGATGCCAGAATTTCTACTTGGTTCCATAAACTTTTGTCTCATGCTGCTAGAACTACTTTGGTTAAACACATTGGTCAAGCATCCCTTTGTACCAGATGGGAGCCTTTCTTATCCCCAAATACCTTTATAGGAAGATGGATTCCCATCTCTATAAATTTTGGTCAGGGCAAATCTTATACCCTAAAGATAGAAATCTTCATTTACTTGGTTGGGATATTTTGTGCTCTCCCAAATCTGAGGGAGGTTTAGGTTTCAGGAAAGCTGAGCTGAATAACTTAGTTAAGCTAGCTAGAAATTCTTAGAAGATTATTGAAAACCCCAACTGCTTGTTAGGTACGATTCTCAAAGATAAATATTTCCCTAAGTTATTTTCTAAACTTTAAATGTCCTAGTAGCTGCTCATGAACTTGGAAATATCTGCGTACTATAAAAGAGCTGACCAAACCTTTTATCTCTTGGATCGTAGGAGATGGGAAATTCATTGATCCATGGTGTGATAAGTGGATACCGAATTTGGGTTTTGTTACACCTAACCCTTTGATCCCTCAGGACCCTAGTGTGAAAGTTTCTTATTTCATTAATCCAGTGACTAGAACCTGGAATATTGGTAGATGAAATACCCACTTTGATAATGCTTTTGTTAAGAAGATTTTCACTATTCCCTTACTCCAGTTACGCGCTCCTGATAGGAGGGCTTGGGAGCTTTCAAAAAATGACAGATTTTTTTTTATAAATCTTCCTACTTGGGACTTAGAGGACTTAGGTCTTTCCCTTGTATTAAACTTAGGAACTGCATTTGGAAACTTAAAGTTCCACATCATCGTGTTCATATTTTTATTTGGAAGGCTGCTAGAAATGTTATGCCTGTTAGAACTGTTCTTCATACTAGAATGCCTATAAGTTTTATGGACTATACCAGATATTCTGATCTTCATGAGTCTGTTATGCATGCTCTTGTGTTATGTCCTTTTGCTAGTCATGTTTGCAATCTATCCTCTTTATGTGTGAATACTATTACCTTTGTAGAAAAATCCTTAATAGATATTGTCTTGTCTTCTGGTTGGTCGATCCTGTTAATAAATTACCTGCTGAATATCAATGTTTGTTTGTCACTATCCTATGGTCTCTCTGGAGTAGCATAAATAATATTTTCTTCAACAACCTTAAGGAAACCCATTCTGTTGTCATAAATAGAGCCAGAGCTACGCTTTTGACTAGGAAACTTAAACTGCAGATTTCATCTAGTATCACTATTGGTTATCATGACAAATGGATGTCCCCACCCTTTGGATGGATAAAATCTAATATTGATGGTGCCTTTGACACTTCCCTGGACAATGGTGCAGGCTATGGGATGAGGGACTTTTCAAATAAAGCTTCTTTTTGTGCATCAATAGTTTTTAAGGTTGAATTTGTTGTTGAAGCTGAAGCCAGAACAATTTGGGCGGTTCTGAAGAGAGCTATGGAGCAAAAGCTTACTCACATTATCATTGAGAGTGATGCTATAAGGATCTCATCGACCAATTTTCTGCTGGGAGGTTCGATGGTGATCCGAGAACGGATTCTATTTACAAAAATATTTAGTTTTTTTCTTCCTGTTTAGTTGTTTGTCTACTTACTTCCCAACCTAGAATATGTAATTATGTTGCTCATGTGCTAGCTCAGTAGGCGAAATTGAACAAGCCTACTATGTACTGGAGTGTACCTCCCATTTGGTTTCTACCAATTATTGAGGGGGATCATTAACCATTTTTGAAGGCCTTTGCCTGAACCTGCCAAAAAAAAATGGAATAATTAACTAAGACAAAATTATTCTAAATTAAAAATGGAGCTATAGACTGAACCTGCCAAGTACCAACTAAATCTTAGTTAAAGATTATTCTAAATTAAAATGGAGTGAACCAAAATGGAATAATTAACTAAGACAAAATTATTAATATGATCTAGAAGGTCAATATGGGCTGGTTCTAAACATATACAACTAAGAAAAGGTTTTGATGAAAGCAGGAACATTGGATCCTACCTGAAACAACTTTATTCGACCAAACAGACAAGATTAACACATAAAGTCTTAACTATAATTAATCAGACCATTATCGACGTCTTTAATCAAGATTAGCAAGTATCTTTGGGTTGGAAATAGAAAGAAAAGGGTCTTGGCTAGAAAGAGAGCAATAAGATACAATAATGGATTAAACTTACAGACTTACTGCTACTTAGTCATACTTTATCTCAAAAAGGAGGGACCAAAAAGTGCAAGTTGTTTTACTTTCATTCAAATGATATGGTGACCTTTTTACTGTGGTTAGTTTGGTATTTGTTTTCTTGGGATGGTAAATGTCGGATCCTATTGCGTTGGCCTTCGGGATCGGAGTAATGATTAACAGGGACAGTCGGGGGCATTCGTATGTCATAGTCAGAGGTGAAATTCTTGGATTTATGAAAGACGAACAACTGCGAAAGCATTTGCCAAGGATGTTTTCATTAATCAAGAACGAAAGTTGGGGGTTCGAAGATGATCAGATACTGTCCTAGTCTCAACCATAAACGATGCCGACCAGGGATCGGCGGATGTTGCTTTTAGGACTCCGCCGGCACCTTATGAGAAATCAAAGTTTTTGGGTTCCGGGGGGAGTATGGTCGCAAGGCTGAAACTTAAAGGAATTGACGGAAGGGCACCACCAGGAGTGGAGCCCGCGGCTTAATTTGACTCAACACGGGGAAACTTACCAGGTCCAGACATAGTAAGGATTGACAAACTAAGAGCTCTTTCTTGATTCTATGGGTGGTGGTGCATGGCCGTTCTTAGTTGGTGGAGCGATTTTTCTGGTTAATTCCATTAACGAACGAGACCTCAGCCTGCTAACTAGCTATGCGGAGGATTCCCTCCACGGCCAGCTTCTTAGAGGGACTATGACCGTTTAGGCCACGGAAGTTTGAGGCAACAACAGGTCTGTGATGCCCTTAGATGTTCTGGGCCGCATGCGCGCTACACTGATGTATTCAACGAGTATATAGCCTTGGCCGACAGGCCCGAGTAATCTTCGAAAATTTCATCGTGATGAGGATAGATCATTGCAATGGCCTAAAGCCGGCATCCAGGCTACCAGTCCCTTCGACGGTTGAGCGTTAAGGCATGATCGCGATGGAGCATCTGATGGAGCGAGGTGTATACCTGAACTATCCTCGGATATTAAGGTATATGCGGATACCACGCAGGGTCACACTCTCCGATAAGCTATACCCTCAACAGGCGAACATGTTACACCATCTGCTAGCAGATTTTCCTTGCTATGCCTCTCTGGGAAGGGAACATGTGGGTATGCCAATCTAACGGTCGTGAATACGTAAACCCAACTAGAGTGGTGTACCAACCCCTGTCTAGTTAACCATTGCGGCACGGAATGTGTCAAAGATTTTGCCTACGTAATGTGGGTTGTGCAAGGCGTGGCAAGCCGGCGAAAAAACTATGCTAAACTTTTCGGAGATTCTCTCTCCAGCCTACCTGGTACTTGTTACTGGATAAAGGCTTCGGTTCTCGGTTCTCGGTAAATGTTGGATCCATCTGTGCAAGAACAAGCGCTTTGCACATACTAATTTATGCCTACCTACGCAATGAGGGTGATGGAATTTCATCTTAATCAATCATACTAATTAGATTATCCGTATGTGATTTAATCTCTCTCAAATTACTTAATCTGAGACTCAACATACAGGTGGATAAATAGAAAGTCGAAGATATAATCATTTGCCAGCTTTACTCTCTTTATTTGGCTCATTTAAACGAGGGTGGGACAAAAATAGAATTGTTATTACAGGTCAAACCTACCATCTGATTAGGCAAATGCGTTCTCAATCTCTTATAACAAATTAAGGAAAATCAAAACTCGGTGATCACTCGTGTTTCTCTTTCAAAAATCCCCAAAAGAGCAGACTATAGAAAAGCTAACATCTGACAGCCTGAGACGCTCCAATGAGATAACATAACTTGGCAATTAAATCGATAGAAAATTACCTAAACCATGATTAAGTTACACAGATAAAACAAAATCTAAACCCACTACTACTTCACCAGCTATCCAAAATGATTAATCACTTCATTATTAGGCTAAAGTATGACTTAATTGTACTGCATAAATAAAGCTTCTTTTACATTATTAGTAAATTAACCGACTCTGATCAATGGATCTCTTTATATACCGCTTTTCATAACACTAGCCAGTAGTGGGGAGCATATTAAACCTTAACACAGGATAATATAGGTGGAAGAAAAAAAAAAGTGAAGGTGGATGTAGGCATGTAGTCAAACTATCAATTGATTAATAAAATACTTTAAATTAATCATCAAACAACATAAAAGAAAAAACTTGCAAAACACATACATAATGTCTTAGTTGATTTTTCATTCAATTTCTTTTGTTGTTGTTTTTCGATATTTTCATTCATATTTCAGAAAGAAGAACAGTATATAACTATACGATCAATAATATCCACCGGACCGAACACCGTAGTCTAACTGATCTATGAAATCTCTTCTCTCATATACCAGCATCAGCTTGCATAACTATATACAATAAACAAAAAAAACAAGGAAGAGTGTATAACCTCTTTCTCACTCCCCTCTCTCACAGACTCACACTCTCTGGAGTTTCTAATCTCTCTCATACAAAAAGTAGTACGATTTATGGTGGTTGGTGAGAACCGTACTATGCAATGTCTCGACCAAAAGTACTGCACAGACCACCTCTAACAGCGTAAAAGTTTTGGCAGCTCTGCTCTGTACATGTCTCCTTTTTACAGCATAGCATAACACTGCACACATCAAAGTAGACCCCAAAAACCCAAAAAGGAAATTTGCAAAACACAAGCAAAACTAAAAACAAGAACCTGACGATCATGACAGATGATTATCTAGTAATTAATGGAGCGTGTTAGTAGAGCTAATATATTGACAAAAACTAGCCTACTTTGAGGGTTTGAGCATTTATGGGAAGAGATATACTGAGATACTGAATGAGTGAGTGAGTGAGTGAGTGAGATGCTGAGTTCAAACAAAAGACATCCCCATGTGCATCAACAAGTGACAGAGGAAACAGAAAGAGGGTATCGGAATGTGTTTGCATACTGGAAAGAGAGAGTAGCACCATTAGGAAGTGGTTTACCATCATTAACAATGCAATCATCGTACCGGATACGCTTGAAGAGTCTAGGATTAATGAGACGAGCTGAACTAAACCAACCGCAACTGAGATGAATCCGGGAGATATCACAACCACTAACGCACACATTCATAATCTCAACTGTATATGTTGGTATACCATTTGGCAGTGGAGAAGTTGAACCTTGATTCACAATTATGTCTGATTTGGAACACTTCTCTCCCCATATTCTATTGGGCTCCACCATCTCTTCCTGTTCAGATGCTGGTGCTGCAGCTGATGAAACTGTCATAACATAACCATAAAAAAGAATCATCAGTAAAGCAACACATGTACTTGTAAGGGAAAACGCAAACAACCCAAACCCCACCAACAATGAAAACAAATTACACTTTCCTATATGCCTCTTAAGCTGATTATAGCCATTGCTGAATGATGATGAATACCAGTACTAAAGACCCAAAGGAAAAGCAGAAGCAAAACTAAAGCATACAAGAACAAAAGTAGTATGATCTTAAAAGTATCTCATCATGCCTTGTTCTCTTCTACAACTTTCTTTTTACTGAATATAGTAGTACCATCAATATATCAATCAAACACAACATATATGCACCAGTAGGATCAAGTTACTGTACAATCACGAAATCAAAAATCAAAACCACCCAAATTGTTAATGAACAGTCAAAATGCCTTTCACACCACAAATTTCCAGATGTCATTTTATGATTGGGTAACACAATGATACATCAAAATGTCTATACGATGTTGTAGAATAATAAGTAACAAGGATGATGTGAGACAAATAGACCCCACATGAGTGCTAGGTCCGTACAATGTTGTTGGTTGTGGTGGTGTGAAGCAGAAAATCAAAACAGAAGAAATCACCAATCACGTACAGCGTATTGTAGCGATGACCCTCAAAGGAATTTTGTACTAGTACTAATACTTACAGTCTGTGTTGAGAAGTTTACGACTCCGAACAGCAGAAAATGGTTGAAGGAATTCTTCTGGTTTCTTCATCATCATCATCTGATCATTAGTTGAGTTTCTTCTGATGTTGTTGTTTTGATTCAATAAACCTGCATAAACAAAATTAAAATTAAAAATTCAGAACAGAGAAAGTCCAAAAAGCAATATGAATGTCGGAGAAAGTCGAACCGTTACAACCAAACCCTAGAATTAAAAAATCTTAAAGAAAGAAAGAAATTCTGGAAAGTATTATCAGAAGAATTGGGATCTTAAAACAATAATAA
The DNA here is from genome assembly GCA_023531105.1 of Papaver atlanticum. Lineage (NCBI taxonomy): Eukaryota > Viridiplantae > Streptophyta > Magnoliopsida > Ranunculales > Papaveraceae > Papaver > Papaver atlanticum. Next base: position 435,950 of record JAJJMB010003271.1, on the reverse strand, counting down.
GTAAAAAACCTGATTATTGATATTTACAGACCTGGATAAAATAGAGAAAATGAAAATATCACCGCCGCCATTATTGCTGCTGCCATTAACAACCGCCTTGAGATAATAATCACCATTTTCTCCATTGATGAAGTAAATCTTTCACAGAAACAGAACTCACGTGTGTAGTCTTTAATAAGAGGAAACTAAGGAAGTAATAATGACGATGAGAATCTCTGTAACTCTAAACTCCGGTTTCCTTCAACTTCATTGAAGATGAGAGAATAAGTAGTATTTATTATGAATCCTCTTTAAACACTTGAAAACTGATTGAGATAAGTAGTAGAAATCCCTGAAAATGTAAGAAGTAAAAATAAGTTCACATGCTGAATGTATTACTTAAAATGGTGAAATCAATCTCTGCTACTTGACTACTGAAAAAGCAAAACCGACAAACTACTTTTCTCTGTGTTTCTGCCTCTGAAGAGAATCAGAGACTTTCAGAACATATTTTGATTCACTTCATACGCAAACTAGTACTGAGAACATTAATGGTATGAAAAATTAGGGTTTATGAAACAACATTTGAATCGATCGATCTTACCCTATATAAACTCAAATCTCTGAGGAGAAAGGAAGAAGATCAATCTTCTTCTTCTTCTTCGTTAAAAATTGTGCAGAGACAAATTAGGGGTTTCAAAATATCGACTCTTAAGATTTTCTTCTTTCTTAAGAGTGATTTTGAAATTAGTCTCACTCTCTCTCCTCTTCGTCTTCATTTTATCCTTGTCTCTCTATTTATAGTTGGACTCCTAACTGGTGTGATTTTCACATAACTATGGTTAATAACGAGTTTGTGAACGGTTAACTTTCTTTAACTGGGGTTAGATTGCACGTGTCAGGGAGTATAAGGGCATAATTTGATTTGAAAATGTTGACAATACTCTAAGGACATTCTATTTTGAACCCACACGAATGGATGATACGATGCCATGGACATTCTGTTTTTTCCGTCCCCAAGCGATGACTGTTGGGATTCAGCTGCATCATACTGTATTGAACTGACAAGTTTGACGTGGGTCATCAAACCTCAGTTAACTAGCCATAACCACTTCTTACGCTCCAAACCTGAGCTAAGAAATCCCTAACCCGAAAGTAATACACTAGAAATACTAGATGACATTAATTAAACAAATTGATTTCATACTAAATGGTGAATTTGAGTTTAACTTAGTTCAAAAAAGGTTTAGTTTTTTCTCAAACTGCGCAAGTGTCAAGTTGATGTATATGGTGGTGATTATGGGATGATCTTCTCATCTTGTCTACATCAGATCAATCCATGCATATTAGAATCTGATAGACAGGGCTTAACGTGGGGATAGGAAACCTCCGTCCAGTCCCCACATTTGAGTCTATTCCTCAATAGATTCACACATAAGGCGTGACTCCATGTTTCCTAGATTCTTGTGGGTTTACTTCATTTTTTTATAGAAAAAGTTAGGCCAAGAAGGACCTAATGCACATCTGCCCATATTGTTCTTATAAGAAAGTGTCATATTAAAAGGTTCTAGATTCTGAGATCTATGAATGACTTTAAGGCTAATTAAAACAAAATTAATTGGGTTGATTCTGGTAGTATTTTCTTCTTCGTAGTTCATAACTTCATGAAAGTTCATATGAAATTTCCCTTTAACAGCATTATGATATAGTAACTTGAAACGGATCAGGATTTCCATGGACTCAGCTTGTATTTCCACATTGGTATGCTGCATTTCTTTTGCCCATTTGAGAGCTAAATCTGCTCCTCCTGTTGCTCTCTCAATTCCAGAGTGGCCTGGGTGTCCTCTTGTTCCAATGGGGTTACCTGCAAAATCAGTAGAAGTTATAGCAGTATAATAGATTAGAGTTTCAGGGTCTTGGAGGGTGCATATTTTGATGATTATGCCAAAATCTCCTCCAGTGTAATTATCCAAGTTGTATGGAGCAATGGTATAATCATCAGATGATTCATGTTCCTCATAGTTTAGGGAGAAAGTATTCATAATATGGCTTGGGAGCTTATGTATTTTGTTATGATTGCATAGATGCTGCCTAATGCCATTTGATGTTTGTCTGGCATTTGGCTGGATATGTCTGAAAACCAGATCACACCTGGCCTTCTAGATGAACCAACAAACAGTAACATAAAGGCTGCAGTTTTTATTGGCATCTCCAGGTAGGTACCAGGAGTTCAGCCAATCTATGAAGATTGTTGTGTTATCAAATTGCGCATGAGTAGAGCCAATAGTTTCCTGCCAGACAGAGATGGCAGCAAGGCAATTTAGGAACACATGTGTCATTGTTTCCTCCCCACTTTTGCATATTTGGCAAATAGGATCAATGTAATGCAGAATGCTAGCTGTTTTATTATTGGTGGGTAGGATTTCATAAGATAATTTCCAAATAAAGATCTTAATCACTGAAGCAATGTCCATATTCCAGATTGCTCCCCAGTTTCTTATGACAGTATCATTTCTGTAGAGGTTCTCCATCTTGGCCTTGTATAGGGCTTTGACAGATAATTTTCCCGTGTCGTTTAGATTCCACTGAATCTTGTCTTCTTCCCCTGGATGGGTATCCAGAGCAAGAATAGCCTGAGCAGTATAATGATTGAAGTAAGTTTGGACCAGAGTGTTATCCTAGTGACCATTTGGTAAAAGGATATTTGAAACTGTCTCAATTAAGTGTGGGCAGTTAGCAGGTTTGATAAGTTTTGCAGAGATACTTGGAATCCAGATATCCTCCCAAATTCTGATCTTCCTTCCATTGCCAATCCTCCAAGCACAATGATGTTGAATGTTGTTAATGCCTTTCCATATCCAGGAATCTCCATCTTTTGGCTTGATGTCCATATTGAGAACATTCCTGCCAAATAGATACTTAGCATCCATTAATTGAAACCATAGAGAGTCTTTATCATGTTCTAACCTCCAACAAATTTTAGTGATCATAGAGTTGTTGAGTAATTCCATATTCATGAAGCCTAATCTTCCTAGCTCTTTAGGTTTGCAGACTGCAGTCCATGCCTTTGGATAGTAACCTTTTGGATTTTCTAAGCTTTTTCCCTAGAAGAAGTCTCTTTGAAGCTTGTTGAGATCTTGGCAGGTTTGCTTTGGTCGCTTGAAACAGTTCATCTGATAAATGCTAGTAGTAGATGTGACAGATTTGATGAGAACTTCTTTCCCAGCTGGATTTAGGGGAACATTTTTCCAGCTAGAGAGTCTTATCCTTAGCTTGTCAACACCTGGCTTGAAAGAATTTATTTTGCTTATGTGAGTGAAAAGAGGAGAGCCTAAGTACTTGTCATCCAGCTGAAGCACTTGAACTCCCATAATATTACTGATGTTAGGAATAAGATCAGGGTTGGTTTTTTTACTGAAGAAGACTCCAGATTTGTTGAAGTTGATTAGCTGACCTGAGGTTTGCCCAAATATGTTTAGAATGTCCATAATATTTTGGGCTTCAATCTTATTGGATTTGCAGAAGGCCATGCAGTCATCAGCAAAGAGAAGATGGCTGATAGAAGGTGCATTCTTGCAGATTTTTATTCCAGTGATGAGACCCAATTCTTCTGCATGAATGA
>JAJJMB010003271.1:264919-432339 GCA_023531105.1 Papaver atlanticum | reverse complement strand
AAGGGATCACCTTGTCTCAGGCCCCTAGAAGGTTTAAAGAAGGCATCGGGAGAGCCATTTATAAGGACAGCAGAAGTGGTGGTAGAGATGCACTGTTGGATTTTATTGCACCATTGATTATTGAACCCAATCTTCTTCATGATGGTATTTAGAAATTCCCAGTCCACTCTGTCAAAAGCTTTTGCCATATCTATTTTGATTCCCATACTTCCATTTTCACCCTTTTTACCTCTCTTAGTTCTCATAGTGTGAATTATCTCATGAGCAATTGTTATGTTATCAGAGATTTTCCTTCCAGGTATGAAGGCAGATTGGTAAGGAGATATGATTTTATTTAGGTAAGGTTTCATTCTTGGGCTATGAGCTTGGAGATGATTTTGTAGGTTGTGTTGCAGAGGCTTATGGGTCTAAAGTGGCTTGGAGAGGTTGGGTTATCAACTTTAGGGATGAGGGATATAAAGGTGGAGTTCATCTCTTTGAGCATGTGACCAGAAGTAAAGAAGTGTTGTACCATTTTGACAATGTCATTCCCCAAGATTTCCCAGTTGGCTTGAAAGAAGTTTGGAGGGAAGCCATCAGGGCCTGGATCTTTATCACTTGCCATACTGAACAGGATGGCCTTAACTTCATTGTGATCAGGCATCCTATTTAGCATGTTGTTGTCAATGGTGGTAATGGTGGTGGGTATAAGGTTGGTGATTTCTGTATTTATGTTTGTGGTTTCAGCAGTAACCATTCTAGAGAAATGAGATGTGAAGCAATTTTTCACTTCTTGATATTCTGTTAACCATTTCCCTACTTCATTTTGGATTGTATCAATCTTGTTTCTCCTGGCTCTACTTTTAGTGGCTCTGTGGAAGTAGCTAGTATTTTGATCTCCCAGTTTAATAACTTGATCTCTACTCTTGGTTTTCCATAACTTCTCTTCAATGTCTTGCCAATTTTTGAGGATTTGTCTTGCATCAGCTAGAGCCTGCCCTCTATCCATCCTGAAGTAGTTTTTATGTAGCCAATGTAGATGTTGCTTGCATTCTTCTATATTAGTCTTGATGTTTCCATAGACCTCCTTATTCCACACTCTGATTTGAAGCTTGATATCCTTTAGTCTTCTGGCAATGATGTAAGCACTTGATCCAGAGTGAGTTTTGTTCCAACATTCCTCTATTATTTTCTTACAGTCCTCCTGATCCAACCATGGACCAAAGAACTTGAAGGGGATGCTGACATTCTTCCAACTGGGATTGGAATTAAGCAGTCTAAGATGATGGTCAGACCCAATAGCCAACATGCTAGACATGGTAGTGTTAGGATAGAGGAGTAACCAACTTTTTGTTGCCAACCCTCTATCAAGTCTTTGTTCAGTGAGAGCAAAGCCCTTTCTTTTATTTGTCCAAGTAAATGGGCAACCAGTGAAACCCAGATCTACTAAATCCAGATCAAGGATTTTTCTATTAAACAAAGTGGCTTCAGTAGATTCTATGGGATGAGTACTGAATTTTTCAGAGTCATGAAGGATAAGATTGAAGTCACCAATGATCAACTAAGGAAGTTGATTGGTGGCTGCTGTTTTATCAAACATTTTCCAAGAATCAATTTTACTAGTAGTATCATAAGAACTACCATAGTAGCCCGTGAAAAGACAAGGGGGGCTATTTGCAGTGCTGACTATAGCATTGATATGGTTTAAAGAGAAATCAATGATGTCAATAGAGATATTACTTTTCCATATCAAGGCTAAGCCTCCATCATTGCCACTTGCCCCTCCTGGATTAACATACCAGAAGTTGTTGACATTAACCTCATGCATAACTTTTTTTACGCCTTCCTGTTTTTGCTTAGTTTCAGAGATAAAAATAATATCAAGATTAAGTTTGTTTAGCATGTCATTCAAGTATTTCTTGGCATCTCTAGTGCCTAATCCTTGGCAATTCCAAGACAGAGCAGTGAAGAATTGCCAAAAATAGGACACGGTAGGATACTTGGATGTTAGTCTTCTAGTGATGTTATCATAGAATATAGTGATGAGAGTCTGACAGTAGTAGTTCAGGTAAAGATAAGCTATAAAAGTTAAGGAGAGTAAGTGGTAATTTACCATGCTAGCCGATGAGGAGTTTCCCAAGGTACCATTAGCCAGAAGAAGAGTGTTATTGAGATCTGTAGAAGTTTCATCCAATTTCTTGAATCTCTTGAGCTTTTCAGTGTCAGTGTTGTTGAGGTTGTTCCCATCATCATTGTAGATTGGATTTTTTTTCTCTTGGCATCAGGTAAAGTGATCAATAAAGGTTTGAACTGATGTCCTCAAAGATATGAGCTTTTTTCTTTTCTTTCTAGGCCTCTTTCTTTTTCTGAGCAATTTCAGCCTTCATTCTAGTCTTCATTTGAGCCAAAGTAGGGAGGGAATTGAAAGGGAAAGCTTTTAGAGGAGCAGTGGAAGGAAAGTAAGTATTAGCATTAGCAACAACTGGCTGTTGAGGAATGGGTGTAGAATTGGCGTTGTTGGCTCTTGCAGCAGTTTTCATCCTTGGAAGATTTTTCTTATTGGTGCTTGGATTTTTCTTAGTCAAAGCTAGTTTTTTGTTCCTGATTTGACAGGCAAGGACATCAAGATGGGGGGAATTTATTTAATCAGCAGGGGAAGACTGAGCTCCAAAAGTAATAGGATTGATGGAGGAAGATGCAATGTTTGCTATAGCTTTCTCAAGTTCCAACTTCTTAGCATTCTTCATCTTTGCTTCAAATTCTGCTGCAACATCAGCATCTGAGTAGGGTCTGTAAATAACATCTTTTCCAGCTTGGAAAAATTTTCGTTGTGGTGTTTTTGGGGGTGGTGCTGGTTGGGGGGTTGGTAGGGATTGTTGTTGGGGGTGATTTTGGTTTGGTGGAGTAGCACAAAGGGGTCCTGGGTGATCAAGGATTCTGCAAACTTTAGAGAACTTAATACCATTAAAAGCATAAGCAATTCCCAGCCAGTGAGATAAGGTAGGTGTTTCAAATGCTTCAATACCAAACTTGAGTGGTCTAGTAACATTCAAAGTGAGTTTTACCTCCAAGTTTTTCTCAAATCTATCTCTTCCATATGGCTTTTTAGCATCCTGGTAAACACCTACTGGTTTGACTATGTTTCTTATATCAGGAATGATGTGTGTTGGAATTCTCTTAATGAGTAACCAAACCATAACCTTTGAGAAAAGTTCTTCATCAATCATCTCAGGGCCACCAGTAGGGACACCCACTAAAACCATAAGCTTATCAAGGACCCCTCTAGTGCCTCCTTTCCTCGGAGTGAGATAATCCTCCTCATGGGTAAGCCTGAGGATGTAGTAATTTCTTATTCTGTTACATATATCAATTTCAACTCTACTCAGTAATTCCCAGTTAGAATTTATGAAATTACCAACTCTAGAGGTTTGAAAGCATATATTGCTGCAAAGTTTTCCAATGAAACACCATTTCCAATTTAGGGGTTGTTTGGTTTTGAAAATGTCTGGGTTGAGGAAGACTTTTGGAAACAAAACTTCAGGGATATTGAGAGCAGAGATCATTTTATTGACTAGATTATCAATACTATTTGGGTTAGAGCTAGAAGATGAGGCCATAGGGATGAAGTAGAGATGTATGAGAAGGTAGTAGTGAAGGGAGTGATATTCACTGGGAATAAAAAAGGTAATGGGAAGTTTTTCAAGAGAGAGGGAAATGAGGCAGGCTTTAATTTGAAGAAAAAAAATCATGGGTGTGTGTTGATGTTTATTGTACTCAGAATAGACATCAATAATTGTGGTTTTTGTGGTCAGATAGTCTAAGTGACTGAGATGCTTGAAAGGCTGTAGCAACAAGTATCCAATATGAGTGCCTTTGGTGTGTTGGACTTGTCTTTTGTTGGCTAATGGTACCTTGGATAGGGACCTGTCAAGAAAAAGCAAGTTATATGCTATGTTGTTATCAGAGTTGTAAACAAAGATAGATGAAAGAGATATTACCAGGTTACACTTTGGATTATTAGTGTTGGCATTAGGAGTATAAAGAAGTTGAGTTTGTTGTTGCTCGGATTCATTTTTCTGGTTTAACCTTTGATCCATTCTCTCGAGTCTATCTAAGGTGTTTGTCGGGCCCTTATCCAATTCAGCTTGCCAGTCAGCATGCCTCCAAATTTTAGTCAACTTGTCTGATTTTTGGTAATATCATGTGTCAATCGCACGTGTAAAATTCCATTCATCAAGTTTTGCCGTATTTTTTCCTCTGCCAAGTGTGATGAGATTACAGTCTCAATTGCCATTTGTCCTACAAGAGAAAGCAGCAGTTAAGTTAGTGCTAGACTTCAGAACAGTTATAAGAGGTAGGCAATGAGGAGATAGTTGAGGGGAAACTGAAAAGACAGTGTGGGTTGAGTAAAGGTAAGAGATGGAAGAGATTTCTCTTCGGGAACCGCTGCCAATTAATGGCGAAACGACCGCAAACCAACCCAATAGGACCTTTAAAAGAACCCAATTAATCGCTAGAGAAGCATTTTTATTCAATTCCTCCCTTTCATCTTCTCTCTTTCTCAGAAAAGATTTAGGAATCCCTGGTTTTTCTTCATCATGGATGATAATGCTAAAGCGGTGGATCAGAAGGGTAAGCAGAAGGTGCAGGAAGTGGATATTGAGCCTCGCATCTACTAGTATCCTCATGAGTATTGTGTTGATTGTTTGCCGTATGAGATTGCATTTCCTCAGGGCTGCGGATCTCCGGAGTTTGAAGAGAGTTTTGCGTGGTATTTGGACTATCTGCAGCATAACGTGAATGGGAAGGTGGGGGAATGTTTGCAGCATGAAGGTTCCCCCGGAGTGGTTCATGAATTACTGGTTGACTCTCTTGTTGAAAGATTAAGGAAGTTCTTCATTCAGCCCAAACCCGCTCCAATCAATCAAGATACTAATAACCCCTTTGAGGTTCAAGGTGAAGGAAAGGCTCAAGGAGGCAGTAGTGGTCGAGATGGGGAAGGAAGTGCTAATATTTATATTGACATGCCTGATGTGGATGGTTCTGACAAACAACCTCCGACTGCTAAAACTCAAAGGCCTGGATCTGATGACGATAATTGGGTTTTGTATGCTTATCACCCCCGATATGGGCCTTTTCAAGTGCATGAGGGTGTGGATGTTGTCGCTGATCGATTTCTTGTGTCTGGGTTGAGCAGGATTGGTTATCAGTCTATTACTCTTGCTGCTAAGAAGAGATTCATGGTCCGTCAACTTGCTGCACGTCCATGGCGATATGATGAACCCATGCATTTTCCAGTGATGGATGCTCTTTGCCCCGTAACCGGACAGATCGGTCGTGCCATATTTGCCGAAGTTGTCCAACCCGTCACCGATACGATTCCCGATCCATTCTATCCAGCTGCTGATCCTGCCGGAGTTGATCCATTTACCGATGCACCAGAGCCATCTCGTGATGAAGGTGAAGCTGAGGTTGGTCAGGAGGAAGAAGAGGCTGAACCCCAACACCAAAACGTAGTACTACAACCCCTTCTGTTCGAATGACTCGGAGCCGGACTCATAGCGTCAGTCAGGGGACTCGGAGTAAGGCTGGTCAGAGGCAGAAGTAAGTACCAATGGAATTCGTTTATCTCCATCACTTGCAGAATATGATGATTTTTTTTTTGTTTGAAAGAAATTGCTAGGATTGAGAGGGGAGATGTTTAACAGTTGGTTTTTATTGATATTTTGATGCTTGGTTGAATGCCGTTTAAACTTGTAAGGATATTTATGTTGTTTTGTTATGGATCCTATGATATTTCTTGGTTTAAAAAGGTTATGGATGAATTGTGGGTGTGATTGATGGTAAGGATAGAAATGTTGATTAGACTGAACATGTTTATAGTTGAATAAGGCATATCCAGAATTAGAGATGGGGATAGAGTGAGTAGTACAAATTGACATGGATTTGGGTTTCCAGTTCTTCTTCAACAAAGGTCTGAACTTGTAGTTTGTAAATCTAAACTTGAAATTTAGGATTTCAGTATAACTAGAGTTGATAGTTGTTTTAGGGATTTCAACTAAGTCTCTGATATCTGTGTTATCTGTGATACCTGCGATTCTCGTGATGTTGTGGCTTCCTATGAAATTTGTGATTGCTGTGAGAGCTGCATTTCCTGTGATTTCTTGTTGTTGCATAGTGATTGTAGCAATTGAGTAATTGAGGCGGTTGCAGTAACTAAGTTGATCTAGTTTAGTAATTTCCATATGGGAGAATCAATAGGATGTAGAAATCATGAAAATAGATCAGTAACTTAAGCAGCAATGATGAAAAACATAGGAAGCGGGGATCAATAGAGAATTCCGGTTAAAAACCGGTGGGAAAATACGGTGAGAGAAGACCGTTAGACCACTAAAGGACAGAAAAAACGGCTAGAACAGACCGCAGGAGGAGAACTTCAGGTGGGTTTCATATTAGAGGTGAGAGAAGGAGTCGTACAGATGAGAGAGAACATCATACTCAACTGAAATAACCACCCTTGTGAAGGGTTTACTTCAGCGAAGGGTTTGTTTTATGGGCAAAATAGGAATATTTTGTATTACGTACGCTTCGGAGGAAAGTTAAAAAGTGCCCAACTAGAACGTAGCAAGCAACTAACGGGTACTAGATGGCATAAAATAACCCTCACCAGAAATTTTTTATATAAACTCCACGGTTTTCCCTATTTCCTACCTCTATATTTCCTATTTCCCATCATCCTTAATTCCTATCCCCAATTATCCTAAGTACCACTCAAATTAAATTTCATATATCCTAAATCCTATCCATTGACTTTTTTTATGTACACCAAAGATCTCAAACCACTTCTTCTTCTTCTTCTCCGTCTCAAATCCAGCCCCGACCTCCATCTTTTCTTCTCACCTTGTTACTGCATGCCTGCACCATCTTATAATATATTTTTATGGCTAGTGCTAACGAGAAGCAATAGTCTGTAAATTAATGGACAATTAGTGATCAAGTTCCATGGCCATGGCTGATGGCTCAAATACAATAATTATTTTAAGAATGAGTACAGTAAGGGTGAATGTATAGCTAGTGGAGATATGAAATCTAATCAAGCCGTTACATGTACTCAATTGATAATTATATGGTATGTGATGTCTTGGCCGTCTTCAAATTGGCATGTAGATTTAAATGGTTAAACCAATACAAGATGGATGGGAATCGCTAAAAGCTGAACGACCATATTTGCACAGTGATAATCAGACAAAAAACAACCTAAGGACTATTCATTTGAATAAGGGCAATGAAAAACCAAATACCTAACTGCGGATTTAGGGTAATATAATTACCCTAAATTGGCGATGAAAAACCAAATAACAATACGATTTAGGGTACTATAATTACCGAAATCAAATCTAGGGTTTATAACTTGATTATTTATTAATAAAAAGGGAAGTTAATGAAGAAGGAGACGAATAGGGGCGGTAATAGTCATAATAAAATTTAACTTTCAAGGTAGTAAATAGGAAAAATCAAAATTGAAAAGTAAATTGATTTTACAAATTGTGAGGTGGATAGGAAATAGGAAAAGTCGGGGTGGGAAATAGGGAAAACCAACTCCACAATTGATTGTTTCTAATTAAACATGAAAAAATCTCTAATGGATAATACGGATATCAACAAATTTGACGATGAAATTTGATTTTCAATTGTAGATGTTTCCGGGGGGTATCATGAAAGAGGGGTATTTCAGCAAATTTTTCGTTTACCCGGTGGGTTGAGATTTCTTCCTTTCAGAATCGAAAACCTTATCCCGCAGCTCCTGTATAGTATTAGATGCATTGTTCGAGCAAAGAAAGAAACATCAGTGAAAAGGGTGAAGGACATATTTTTACATTAGGCATGAACAAAATGTTTCCGGTATGATGGTTCTAATTGTAAAGAATTTTCTCTACTCACCTTGATTTTGTTCTGCAAGTTTTCTTCTGCAGCAGCTCGTCGACTCCTTCCCTCGGAAAATATGTAATTAAAAAGTTACTTCACAAAATCATCTACGTGGTTGTCATACGAAAACAGAAAATCATCACCTGTTTCTTAATTCACGATTCTCTACTTGCAACTGATGTAAAAGAGCAGCATCTGCTCGAGAAGGTTCATTTTATTGATCTTCGAGCCTCTATCTCGTTTACTCTTCAAATCACTCGATAACTTTCATTCGTACGCTAATTCTTGAAGTCAAGGGTCAAGGATATAATTAGCTTGCAGGTAGGCATATGGAAGATGAAAAGTTTAATTCTGACTAACACAAATTCTGACTGAAGCGAAATCAGGAGTTGGGCCTGTTCTTCCATTACCGATTATCAAATTATTCTCAGAAGTTGTGCCAAAATTAGCTACTTTCTCATTTCTGTTTAAAACTAATTTTTGATCAACTGGCTTCTCTTTATAAGTAACACCTAAATTTTTCCCCTTCTCGACACTCATTCTGAATGCATGTATATCCACATTCCCATGCTTGTCTTCCCCTGTTTTAAGGAGATAGTAGTGTTTCCCTTTCAGTACTGTCTGAATGAGTGAGAGTTACACTTCTCCATAACTGGCATAGAATCTCCTGGGCCAGGGATATGGAATTCGAGAAGTAACATCGAGCTTCATCGGCGAGTGATTTTCATATTAAAAATAAGACAACAAGCAAGAATCATAAAATTCAATACAGATGGTATTTGCATGTAGTAGTACTGTTCCTATTCAAAACAATTATTTAAATGCACAGTACCTTGAATCAATATTTTTTGAAGGTTCATTTGTTTCGAGTCAACATAACCAATATATTACGCTTTGTTGTTATTCCTGGTTAATCAGTGAAAAGTATTTAATAAACGTTGATAAGGTCTCAAGAGTGACAAAACAGAAGGGAGGGAAAGGATATATATCAATCATCAAACCAGTACTAACCAGTACTGTATTTGTAAATAAAGCGCAATTATTCTCTCAAAATCTTGTTTATCATGTGCTGGTTTGACAAAGTTAGCCTCCAATGCACCTGATAGTAACAGAAATTACATTATAAATAGTGAACCACATGGTCCACATCACAACCGAATTACAGAAGAAAGTAGCGGCATGTTTGTTTTCTCTTCTATATAGGTAGAGGGTTCTACATAGAGGTTTACCTCTATCTCTATATGAATACCATTACCTAGAGCCTTCTAAATTTATGTTTGTTTAATCACTATCTAATAACTCTATATTTAAATGTAAATTTGTATATTTCACATTTTACCCTTGTGCAATTCAAAAATTCCAAGATTCATTTTAAATCAACATTTTCAAAAATTAAAAAATGTTTTCAACAATTCAACCCGTTACACGGATAAAGTGAAATACAAACTAATAAAAGACCAAACCCCCGCCCCCCGTCTTCACCTGCACTTCCTCAACAACCCTACACAGATGACACATAAAGATACCCCATCTCTCGGAATTCCAAGATTCACTTCGACGGTAGTAGTTCACTTCGTCTGAACGGAGAGCAGCATCGTGCTGGTACCGAGCTGATTCTTGAATTGTGTCAGTAATGACATTCCTCATACCACTCACCATACGCAACAAGCCTTCATAGCTGTTAGCAATCCCCTGAAAAATGATAAGAAAGTTAAGCTTCCAGAGAGAAAGCAAGTATTGTACCAGGGGAATGCAAAAAGCAATAAGTAAATTCTTACTTTAGGAACATCTGATCCAAGGGGTAGACCAATAACGTACTTATCATCCGGACTAGGGATATCAACATAACGAATTTTTGCACCGCCAACAATAACACGGAAATGCCAGGAAGGAAATTTTCCCAAGTCTAAAGGATGATAAGACTTATGCCGGACAACCTGAAATCAAGAAAAATGCAGGGATGAAAATGGGTCATATTAAGTTATTAGAAGATGGAACTTTCGAAAAAAAAATTAAAAGATAGCTAAAACCAACACATGAGTGAGAGACATGCTGAAACCAACACATATGAGATAGCTAAACATGAGATCATAGCTACATATGAGATAGCTAAACATGCCTAGTCAATCTTTTGCCAGCACACATAATAAGCCGAGTAGGAGCTAAAACTTCATTGAGAAACACTTTAGTCTACGAGAAGTATTTATTGGCAATAGATGAAATAATAGAAAACAAGTTGTACAACTATGTAGGAAATAAATTCAAGGTACTGCAGACCCCACAAATATGAGACCAAAGCTAAATAACTTTCCGCAGTATGATATCTGAAACTGCAAGATGTATTAAGCAATAAGCTACATGAATTATATACGTGTGATTGGGACAAAGGTATAACACACAATAGTCGTGCATGTACTTCACTCTCATAGCCTTTAGCTCTAAAGAAAACGCTGGACCAAATAGATTCCATACTTTGTGGCTGGTAAAAAGTCATACCTTGATGCGAAGCAAATGCTGTTAATGTTTCCGACGAGTTTCAGGAACCCAAAATTAATAGAGACTCTTTCTAACAGGTCATAGTAATTCATAGCAATACTGGCATAACTGCAATTTTTACTTTGTAAAAATCCTTATCAGAAGGGGATCTTTTACGATACCAAAATTCCCATCAAAAAGATGCAAAAATCCTCCAATGCAAAACGATGCACAGCTGAACAGAAATTTGAGGCAGAAACGAAAAAATATATTTGTCATCTCTTTCTAAATATGCAATATGAATATAAGTATATGTTATAAACCATAAATCCCGAGCTAAAAGATATAATTGGTATAATTAATCCTTGCCAATAAAAGTTCCTGCAAGGGCTATTAGCTCATGACTTCTTAACTAATTTGATGCACTGGCTATTGTACATTGGGTATTCACCCAAAACTTTGGAAAGGTGAAAATGCTGAAATTCGGATAAAAGTTATATACACAAACAAGAGTTTGAGCATAAATTGAAGACAAATCTCTGTAAATAGTACTATGATAGTAGTGATTACTTTCATCGGCAAAAACCGAAAAAGAAATTTCGAATCTATGAATGATAGTACAGGACAAGCATCAAACACCTATCTGCTGTGAACTATATACATTGACAATAGGATCTTCATTAGTTTCTTAAGACAAATGATGCTACAGATTAACAAAACCTAATTAACAACATTAGTACCCATAAAATTAGAAGCTAGAATCACACCATAGGGTTCTCCCAAGATTGTCATTCATTTAACCCTAATTAGACACCAAAATCTTCAGATTAGCTATAATTACTTACCAATAACAAGTTCTTGATGTTAAAAAATTACAATATACAAACAAGTAAACTATTAACAATCCAGATTTGTATTTTTGTAACTATTAACAATTCAAATATTACAAGGGAAAATGAACATCTCTTCAAAAATGCTTTACATGCACAGTACAGCAACTCAACAAAATTTCTATTTCACCAATTATAGTTGAACAACCATTAAGGATCTCTATTTCATAACCTACCAACCATATCAGTATAATGCAAATCTAATACCAACATAAAATTCTAGTATACCAAGCAAAACCCACACAATATGAACACCGGATCTGATTTCTCCCAAGTTTCAATTACAGAAATCAACAATTTGTAACAACATGCAAGATACAGAATTTCAAAAACAAGCATGCCTTACCGAGATTAACCAAACTAGAGATCTTCAAAACTTCGATGAGATTTAACTGATTTGGAGACGAAATCTTCAAAAACAATCAATATTCTTCACGAATCGAAGTTCATCTTCACGAATGGAAGTTCCAGAGAGGTTCATCTTACGAATGGAAGTTCCAGAGAGGTTCATCTTCACGAATGGAAGTTCCAGAGAGATTTTCGCTCTGTGAGTTCAGAGAGAATGAAGAGCAGCCGAGAGAGATTCTGTTTTGGTGGTGGACAAAAAACTGTCAAAATAGGATTTGTTGGAGGGTCATATGGACATTTGACAGTAAAATAGAGGTTTGCCAAGAAGATAGCAGCTGAGAGGTGCTATTTGATTTCCTCTATTTAGCAGAGGTTTAGCCTCTATATTGGTAGAGGTAGTGGAAAAAACAAACATCTAAAAAAAGTGGGGCCCACCTCTACATAGAGGTAGGTAGTTATTTGCCTCTACATAGAGCAGAAAACAAACATGCTGTAAGTAAAATAGCTTTTGTTAATATTGTATAATTGATGAACATACCTATAACCCCACGACCCCCACTTGACGGAGTGTTCCGAACTCTCCAAAATGCCTGACAAGTGACAAATTTGTGTGAAAATTGGACAACTAATAGCCTATAGAGAAAAAGAAAGAGAACTGTGATCTATAACAAATATCAAACCTTAATTAGTCTGTTCCTGGCTGTGATACACATTAAACCCTTGGAAGTCAAGGTGTGCTTTTGCATCCTTACAACCCCATTTTCCCTACTGTGCCCATCTAAGCAGTCAACAGATGGCGAGATAAAGGCAAATGCTTATAAGATAAGTAATCTTGAAAGACACAGGAACACCTGATATAATCTTAGAAGAAACATTTAGAGACTTTTACATTTGCACGATTAAGGCCAGTTGGTTTTTATCTAATATATCTTCTAGCAGAAACATATCGTCCACAATTTCTTGGTGCACAATATCTTGACCGTGTAAAATGATCTGAAATTTTGGTAGATGCTTAAGATATAGAATGGAAGAATAACTCTGCGTTCAATAAAAAGAAAACATGTCACAATTGAACATCACATGAATCAGATCAACAATCTAGCATATAAGAAAAGGGTGAGTAAAAATGTCAAAAGCATATCAGCAAACAGGAAAATATATGATACTACATAAATTCAAAACAAGGGAATAACCTTTAATGAATTTGTGTAAGTCAAAAAGTGAATAGAATTAGGATAATCCTTTGCCAATTGTATCTTTTGTTCATCTTGGTTGACACCTCTAATTTGAATGTCCTGCCATTGCAAACACCAGCGATTTTGATGAATCTGAACACAAACTACAGGTATGCACCTTAAGACCAATTTAATACAAACAGCTTAGTGTAAGAGCCAACACACATGGATATCAGGGTCAAACTCAAGCTCTAGAGCACCTTCCTCATCTTCCCAAACATTGTATATGATTATTCTAGTACCTTGATCTTTAATAAAATTGAACTGCACAATATCATTGGTTCATTATAGGAAATATGTTTCATTGAAATATTTAGAAAATCTAATAAGATAGAAGGCATACCTGCTCTAGAAGATCTGCTTCGCTTACATAAGGAGACCACTGCACTACTGTTTCTACATTCTTATTCCAAGCGACTTCTTGCTCCAAACTTTCCCAATTTTCTCATAAGCAATATTATAAATTCATCAACACCAAAAGAGAAATAAGTTTTACAAGTCTTATGTGGGAAATTTTATACTAGCTACAGCAATTATAACTTGCAAACAGAGGAACACAGAATATAAATACAATCATACTTACCATGGGAACTACAAAATCCTCCTTGCCAGTCCAATGCTTTGAGTAGCGCTACCACAAAAGAACTGACAAATTATTCTTTCGATATGGCAACCAGCAACGAGAACATAATTCCATAACAGGGATCAAAAGAATAAATTACGATAAGAAAAATCCCCCTAACCTTCTTCTATTTTTTCCAGAACAGCATGAAGACCCAATGACATCAGCTCCAACACTCATTGTACTAGTCTTGAAACCATTTCCATCTATGGAATAAAAATGAAAACATAACTAGCTACATACAATTGAGTACAGTGAGACGAGAAAACAGTTCACATTGACTGATAGTATTCGCTAACTTACTTTTCTCAGAGTACCCAAGAGACATACAGTGTGGCATTCTTCCTGAAGACATACCACTACCATTATCTGTAATAGAAAACGAACATTAAAAATTGTCAAGATACATATACGGCAATGACAATTGCAAGGTCATAAGTTTTAAAAATTCAGTATAGAGAGTAACAGAGGCAGAAAGGCTATACTACATAGATCTTATTACCTTCAACCAGCAACATCCTGGAACCATCTTTCTTATTTGTAAGCATGTCTATATAACAATATGCAGCTCCATTGTTCACCTGATATGGAAGTATAATGTTGAAGATTATTAGATTAGCATTCATAATTCAAAATTTTGCCTGAGTAACAAGAATGCATCAGATTTGTATGATGCATGGGTGACTCGATCCCACAACAACAACACATACAAAGTTAAACAATGCCATTTAAACATGCAGTAAACCACAACCAATAATGGCAGTATGTTATTTCTTTTTCGGATACGATCAATTATTTTTAAATCCAACATGGTATATTTTGTCCATCCAGAATCAAAATTGGGAACATTTTACCGCATAATAAATATTGGGATTACTTTAAAATAAGCAGCAGAAAAGAAATTTTCTCATTTGGTTCAGAAAAATACCCTACCAGAAACCAGAGCTTCAAACTTTACCTATTTAAGTTTGCTCCACCAAAGTAATATTTTGGAGGTGAAGCTCTCATGAGTAATGGCAAGATTTGCAGTGCAGCCTAGAATATTGCAATGCTTCATATTAGCCGGTATCACTTAGTATATTAATAGTATTCATTAAGAATGTCTGTAGGCAGAAAGAAGAAAAACACACTGATTATTGTGTGATTATTGATAGCATTCCAACATCAATAAAGGAATATATTTTCAGTTGCAACGGCTGTTAAAATTCATAGCGGAATGGTTTTACAGATCATATCTGTCTAAATGTAGTGAGGCAGCAGACAGTTACCACTACTGCTATCCTTCTACAACGGTGTAAGATGAAAAGTTCTCTATATACGTAGAAGTTTACATATTCCAATATCATTATCATCTCCCTGTATGAATACTACAAAAAGTGCACTAATAACTTATACAGTATATAAATGAAATAAAAGATGCTAATACCTCGTCTAGAGAATTGTCAAGCAACTCAGCTAAAGCTGTGAGTTAACAAGCAAAGATGTTAAGGTGAACACGGGCAAAACTTATTGATATACAAATGTACGTCCGGAATAAAAGACAAAGTTTAATGTAAAGTTACCTCCAAGAACCCACTTATGATCGGTTGCATGTGAATGTAGACATCTCGGATGCAACCTCACATGATCCGTGCCATCTACATACATTTCCATATAGAAAGTTCCAAGTTAAAGCGTCAGCATTGCATAAACTGATAAGAGAAACAAGGTGAAATTACCAAAATATTACTCCAGGCATGGCAATGGCATAGAGAGCAAGGGTTTGTTTCTGCTGGCTCTCTAACATAGCAATAAAGACTAACTAGTAACTAAAATAATGTGAGACAAATTTTACTACTCTAACTAAGGTATGAGTCAGAATTCAACATTCAAGTATGAGTCAAATGTCAGGCAAATTTTACTATTTATTATTCAGATATATCTGTCAAAAATTATATACCAGCAATATAGGTCAGTTGACAAGCCTGACCAGATGGACAACCCGATCGACTTAAGAACTTTGCGCTCTTCAGCCAAATTAGTCAGGCACACATGAGTTTGTGAAAAACAAACACCAAATTTATCTTTTAGCTACACTGACTTTTGAATGTGAAACTAGAATTGAAAACAATTTAGTTACCAATTAACGTGGTGTCGCCTCCAACACGTCCGGACGAAATATCATAAACCCCTGCCTTCTTACAGTAAATGATAGTTGAGTATTAGAGTCAACCTTCCGGGCAGATAAGCTAAAATTTCTTCAATATTATTCAGTGGTTAAAGGAATCCAACGGATAATCAATATTATCAATTCCCGTTTTAGTCTTCTTGTTATTAGAAGTAACTTCTTCTTCATTAGTTCAAGTTCTTTTTTCAGTATTCAGTCCAGAAGAGAAGAGGAAAAAGTTGAATCAGAAATTGCAGGAGTGAATTATGGCGAAAGATTTGATCAGTCTAGGGTTTGATAAATGGAATTTTCCATTGCGAAAGAAAATACTAAGTTTAAGGATTATTGGGGAAAATCCAGAAAGGGGAAATAAACGATTGGAGGGGAAATTTATTTAATCAAAAACTCTCCTGAACCGCAGACAAACTACACTAAAAATGCTTAAAACAATACTCCCACTTCTCATACAATTTGGGAAGTACAAAAGAAAAGCCTTTGATATTAGAGCATCTCCGATAGGTGTTAAAAATCTTACTTGGAATTTTTTTTAAGACCCTTATTTTTGGAGGAATTGATGTTTGACTCTTAGAAAACCTGTGAAGAAATCTTAACCGTTTAATTGTATTTTAATTAATTATTAAAAATAAAAAATATGACATGGAGGTCATTCCAAAGGTGACTTTTTCCAAAACCTTCAAAAATAGTATTTCATCCCTCCTATTTTTTAGGACCTACTGTTGGAGATGGATTTAGTTAAAATGAAGGTCTAAAATCCTATGTGTCACTTAAAAATAAATCTTCCACCTTCTATTGGAGATGCTCTTAGGGGTTAAATTGTGGTTATGTTGTTTTCTGGGCGGTTCATTTAGAACCACTTATTTTATTCTGTTCGATCTAAGTTTTACTTTGCTTGGTTTTTTTCTTTTTTGAATTTAGTTAGGTCGGTTCCTATGGGGTGGCTAACCCACCCATTTGCCATGCCAGCTGGCCTGGCAAACTGGTCGCGCCACTATGGGAAACCTGATAAGCGATCGAGTCTCTACCGTTCGGTTGATTTTGAACCTCCAACGACACTTTCTCCACCGACACAAAAATTACCCCAAATTTTTTACATAAAAAATTTCTATCTTTTCTTTTTATGGCAAAATTTGAATCCCAATTTGACTTGGCTACCCAACTTGATTTTTCCGGAGTAGTGCTTGAAGCCGCCGTTAGTAAGATATGTGATGGTTACAAAGAAATAGGTAAAAACCAAAGAAGTCTACAAGTTTTGGATATTAACCAAATCAAACTTCCAACTAAGAAAAGACAAAGAAAAGTTCAAGGCAAGGAAAATTTGAATGCAAAGAAGAAGATAAACAAAGGAGACTCCGTTCATGAGCGCATTGATTGGAAGTTTGGTGAAATGAAGAAGATAAACAAGATGAAGAACATTGTCCCAAATTTTTATTTTTAAAGTCTTTATTGTAAGTTATGTCTAGTTCTTATTATCTAGACTAATGAAAGAGGCACTAATGTAAATTATCTAGATTAATGAAAGATGCACTAGTTTATATTAATATCTTAAAATTAAACTTTGATAATAACTTAAAATATTGAATACATCTAAATGCATCGTACAAATGAAAGATGCATCATGCAAATGCTATTCTAAATGCATCATATTTGGGCAACACCCTCAAGATAAGGTAACAACTGTCAAAATGAAAATCTTTTCCCACTCTGTTGCGCCATTCAAACCGACACATTTGCTCCACAACAAATTCGTTTTAACCATTTACTCGGTTTCGATTGCCTTCAATAAGCGCAGCAACAAACAAGATCACATCCTTGCTGATTACTCCAAAACGATGACACAAAGAATTTTCATTTCGATTATTGAGGTTCAATGTTTCTACTTGAAATCTCTGAAATAAGTCTTGCCATAAAGTATCTTGTTGTTGGTGTGCACCATTGACTATATCTTCTGTAACAAGAACATAATTCCTGCAAATGGATTCATCTTCAGCTAAGCTAAATTTACGAGGTCGAACTGACATATTGGATTTGTGGAGTGAAAGAATGAAGATTGAAGTTATGGTGTGAGTTGAAATGAAATTGGATATTGTATGTATAGGGTGATGAATTGGTGATCGTTGGATGAGAAGCACTGAACGGTCGAGTTTACACCACTGGCGGTTCAGTTTCGACCGGTCGGTTTGTATTACACCGAGCGGTCGAGATAAGACCGCTCGGTAGTGACTCGACCTGGCCTGGAAAAGTGACAAATTTGCCACTTTTCCAGGCATGTTTTCCAGTTAGCCAGCTCCATAATAGGTGCAAAAATGGCGAACTATAAAATTTTCCATGCCCATAGGAACCGGCCTAACCAGCATAAAAACTCAGAGTGCGTTTACAGTTCTAACTTCTAAGGATGAAATACTCAACTGACTTAAATCTCAAACAATAATAACCCCTACCATCTAAGGATGAAATACTCAAAGCAATATGAACAAACCAAGCACACGAAATACTCAACTTATTTAAATCTCAAACAATAATAACGCCTACTATCCATAGGATATATACTCAGCTGACTTAAATCTCAAACAATAATAACCCCTACTATCCAAAGGATGCTTGGTTTGTTCATATTGCTTTGAGTATTTCATCCTTAGATAGTATGGGTTATTATCGAGTCAGTTGAAGATTTAAATATACAGGGTTGTAAAATGAGATTTCTAATAGCAAGGACTATCGGTAGAGTTTACTCTTTCAAACCTCCTTCCAAACCAGAGAATATGGATTAAATAGGAAAATTTGATGCCACTAGAAGGAACGCGCAATTGGGGGATACTAAAAGTAATTGGGGGATATAAATTACTATCCTCGTCCAATAGTGTCTGCTAAGGGGTGATTTTTTGGGTATGGAAATACTAAAATACCCTTTAGTATTTTAACTTCTCTTCTTATTCTCTTCTCCTTCTCTGTCGGCTCCTTTATTTGATTTTTATTTTCTCCATCATCGATTTCAACACGGTTTCATCGTTGTTTCAAAAAAATAAATATGCGATTGATCAATTATATAAATATGCCTTCTTGAAAGAAACATAATCATCGGTTTGTTTTAAAAGAATTCGTTTAGGTTAGAATAAAAAATTGTAACTGAAAATTTTCAGTTTCAGTTAATACCGGCATAGTTTTAGTATGAACACTGTGCCATTTTACTATTCCATCATTGTTTTTAGTATGAATACCATGCCGAAATTATTAATTGTCGGCATGCTCGATAGAAATCTATCAATGCTGATAGCCAAGTGAAAAAAAACTCAAGTTTCTGGAAAATTTGCATCATGTGCCGGCATAGCAAGTTAAGCAATGTACCATGCCGCACTACCACCGGCATGCTCGATAATGAAATTTTTGTGCCGGCAGTGTACTTACAATTTCAAAATTGGGGGATATTGTGTATTAGCATGGTAAAAGTATGAATATCATGCCGATTTGGGCCCCGTCAGCATGGTATTCATACATTTACCATGCCGACACTGAGTTTTTCAGGCATAACAATGGCAAATTCAATGCAAAAAATAAATAAAAAAAATCAAATATCAATACATTAATACCTATACATGAGTAATTAGAGCACTTGTATGTTCAACTTGTTTACTTTCCTGGGTTGGTTCTTCACCCAAACCTTCATGATCATAAATATCTTGATTTAATTTTTTGCATCAACAAATTCAATGATAATGCTTTATACTAATCATTATCAAACTAATCTATTAACTTAACTAATTATAATTAACCACTAAACATGATTAGTAAGGGGTAGATTAGGAATTATATAAACTACATGGATAGGGGGTGACTCTGATTTACTATTTGAATTCCGTTTTTGTCTTTTTTCCATATCCCCCAATTAGTTTTAGTATCCCCAATTGCGCGTTCTTTGGAGGGTAGGGAAAACCTTTTTCCCCCAAACTCTATCCAACACTCATTCATATAAAAAAGTTAGTGAAAAAGGAGACTAAGCGGCTGATCATTAGCCGCTTAAATTTGAGGCGTCCGAACACTAGATGCCTAGTGAAGGAAAAAAAAAAAAAAAAAAGATGTGGGAGAGGCGTATGATACCCAAATGAAAAAAAAATTATGTTTAGACGCCTTCCCTAAAAAATCCCTGTAAAGCTTCCAAATCGTATATATCTTTTATAAAAAAAAACATTTTTTTTCTTACATTTCTCCTACTCTCTGCACACTGTCGTTTTCTCCTTCTATAGTGGAATTTTACTCTTTCGGTTAGTTTATTTTTCGATCCAAAAGGGATAGAGTGTCGTTTTCTCCTTCTATAGTGGAATTTTACTCTTTCGGTTAGTTTATTTTTCGATTCAAAAGGAATATAGAGTGTACAAAACACTCCACCCATGGCCTTGCTTTAAGAATTTTCAAAGAATTTCCAAATGTACTATTAATCCATCGAGTTTTAGGATAATCTCCTAATGTCTTTTGTTAGTGGTTAGAGACTTTTTTTAAGTCACTTGAACTCAACCATATTCCATGTTATTGGATTACGAATTCATAAGAGTCACTCAAATTAAACACCATTGTTATTAGAGTGAAAATTGAAAACTACTGATTTGTTGTTTTTAGAGATTCGGGGATACTTTGTTTAGGATCATAAGCATGGTACAAATCTCTCCCTAAAAGGTGGTATTATGGAAGACTTGGAAATTTGGAGAACATTTGTTTTTGAGAGTAGAACAAATTTTTTATTATTTGAGCTTATGACCAAGAAACGAGCCATTTAAGCAATAATACACTAGTTATTACTACTAAATTCCAACTCCAACCAACCTCATCTGAATACATTGGACATTTTCTCTCTTTTCTTCTTTTCCCTCTTGTTTGTACCGTTCTCTTTGTCACTTCAAAGCACGCCTTTCTTTCCCAACCTTGAGAAGTTCAATAATCCTTTTCTCATAAGAAGCAAATCTAGCAACCTCCTGATCAAACTCTTAACGAAAAGAAGAAAAAAATTACTGGTTTTTTAAAAACAAATCAAGTAATCATGTAAAATGTTGTCTTAAATTTCAGACCAGATCCCCATTATAATCAGGTAAAATTTCGTCTCTAACTTCTTTTTTGATGATTTAATCTTGTTATTTGAGTTTGTGTAGAGCACTGCTCGGTCGAACTCGCAAGCATTGCTATCTCAAGCTTGTTGTCAAGTTTAGTTGCCAAAACTATAAGTATTTATTTCTAGTCTACTTATAACTAAGTCTCGGATTAGGATAAAAAGTGTAGTTCAGCATTAGACTTCACGCCGTTCATCGATTGAAGACGAAGAACTACTAAGGGGAGCTTGTGGAACTTCATCAACAAAAGGTATATGGAGACTTGAAGTTTTGATCACTAACATTGTCAAACAAGCTTGAGATAGCAACGCTTGCGAGTTCGACCGAGCAGTGCTCTAACAATCTCCCCCTTTGTCAATTTTAGTGACAAAACTATCAATACATATGGATTACAAAATAAATAAACTTTGTATCTTCTCATACAAATGCTTGATCTCCTTGGTTCTTCAACATTACTCGAAATCTTCGTCACTTCCAAGTACCCCAAT
This sequence comes from Papaver atlanticum, assembly GCA_023531105.1. NCBI lineage: Eukaryota > Viridiplantae > Streptophyta > Magnoliopsida > Ranunculales > Papaveraceae > Papaver > Papaver atlanticum. The sequence goes on along the minus strand of JAJJMB010003271.1, from coordinate 411,116 downwards.
GATTCCAAATGTGTTTAACTCCGCATCATTGTTTCTTGAAGATCCGTAGCTATAACAATGAGAAAACAGTTGCTCTCAATCATTATTATACATTGTCATAGTATCATTATACAGCATCGAAGTCCAACTGTATCACAACTTTGACAAAAATACTATGGTGATATGTATCACTCCCCCTTAGTCAATACTTCATCTCAACATGAAAACCACTCCCCCGTACATAATGATCCGTAAACCATATGTATTTGTAGTGTGAACTACACATTAATTCTCCCCCTTTTTGTCAATATAAATTGACAAATGTACGAAAACTAGTGGGATCCTCATGAAATTTTCATAGAGATACTTCATGACCAAAAGAGAACAACATACCAACTTGTTTCGATGATTTCACATAGTCGAAACTTAGTGTATTCATCAAGGAGTTTATAAAGATACTAGTTAACTCCTATAATATTCCACAGTCGTACTCCCCACAAAGATTTGGAAATTAAGCACAAGTTCAATTAAGAACTCTCCCCCATAAAATTTCATTCCCGAAAGAACAACAAGAGCGACCTTATTTTCACAAGAAAAGAATAATTTCTTTGGACATTAACAAATCACATGAAAACATGAATTTGTATCCAAAACACAATTGAATTAATTACAAGGAAAATGATCAATTCAATTGGCCATGCTTAACATAAGAAAACTTACGGAGCAACACAGTATATACACAAAGATGTGGATCAGGGAAGGACCAATACTGGGGAATAATCAAAGATTCATTCTATTTTTCATCACTATTTGCACAATGACATATAATAGACTTAATCTTTGTAAACAAAAGTTCATCCTTTCTTCCATCAATATTTGCATAATGACATAAAAGGATTAACTTTTGTAGTCAAAAGTTCATTCTATCTTTTATCAATACTTTCATACCGACATATAATAGAGTTAACTTTTGAACAAGTATGTGACAGTCAAGGTTCACAGACGTAAACAACATATCTCATAACAATTTGCAATATATAAAACCATAAAGATTAATACTGCAAAAATCATCTTCCAAATTAACTTTAGAATTTAAATAAATAAATCTAAAATCATTGTAAGATGAAAATGTTGGCAATAGCTATGTGTACTCACAATAATGGCTATTCCAAACCCTAGTTATCCTTCTTAAAACACAAGAATAAATTCTCATAAGAAGTTTCCTAGACAATCCTTAAAAGAACAAAACGAAACTAAGACCAACACAACCACGCATACGTTAAAATCATAGATTGTGTTCAGTAACTTCACAGGTTTCAAGACCTTCAAGCTTGTGACTGACAGCATCAACAGCTTCTTTGGAGAAGATTTCCTCTTTGAGAATATCCTTAACATGTGATTTCATGAGAACAAGGTCAGAATTAACCTTTTTCAACTCAGTTTGTAACACATCAAGATCCTTCATAGAGTTATCAAGCTTCAGTTTTCCTCTCACGAGATCATTGAGAAAACCATGAACTACTTCAGCAGAAACCATCTCGGCATTTTCTCGATCTTGATGAGAATATGCATAAAAGCATGATGCACCAGGATGAAGATTGTCAGCTTTAACAATGGTTCTTTTCTTCTTTACTTTGAACTCGAAGTAAATAGAGTTCTTAACAAAATCATCTAGCAAATCCCAAGAACATGGAGGAGCGGCCATTCTAGATAAACAAAACCTGGAGTATGCAAACTCAATCAACAGGTTTTGATATTTAAATGGTTTCTCAAGGAATCTAGAGTTTAGGGTTTCCAATGTTAGTCCGTGACAAGTAACATGGGTACCCTTACGAATACAAACTTGACCCATAGCCAGAAAATACCCAAGAGTGAACAAAGAAAACAGGAAAACTGTTCGTTCAACAATGTTTTGCTACGTGACAAATTTCACAACTTTTAGCTCAATAAATTTTACATTTTCATCAGAGAAAAAATTTAGAGCATAAGAGTAGCATTTTGACATATCAAAATTTCAAGAAGAAAAAAAGTTTCGTTCAAAACAGAATACAAATACTTATGCGAACATGTTTTAGAATGATAATCCGGCTAAAAACGATAAGAAAATAGCTAGAGAATCAGAAAACACTTTGCCATCAAGTATACCTGATCATTTCTCACTCAACCAGGAATTTTTGTGAGTGAGATTTCAACCTTGTGATTAATTAGCACAAGTATGAGCCTTGAGCTCATCAAATGAACGTTGGTTTCAGTTAAACCTCTTTCTTCTGATTTTTGGAGGAAAACCCTTTTGATGCGAAAAGTTATCACAAAACTTACTATCATAAAAATACGACGCATAGTATGTATTCTTACCTGAAGAATCTTGACTAGAGGAGATTGACAGCCTGTTAATAATTTCTTTATAACCTTCAATTATCATTTTTAGGTTGTCTTCCTGCTCTTCCTTCTTGCCTCCTGTTAGAGCACTATTCGGTCGAACTCGCAACCGTTGCTATCTCAAGCTTGTTTGTCAAGTTTAGTTGCCAAAACTATAAGTCTTGATTTCTAGTCTACTTATAGCTAAGTCTCGGACTAGGATAATAAGTGTAGTTGATCTCTAGACTCCACAGGTTCATCATTCAAAGACGAAGAACTACTTAAGGAACTTGTGGAACTTCATCGACAAAAAGGTATGTGGAGACTTGAACTTATCTATCACTCAAAATTCTATCTATTCTATCTCTCCTATCTTGAGACAAAAGTCGTATTGCTATATAGACTTCGATTATACACATTTGTTATTTCGAGCCGAGTTTATCTCGCTTATCTATTTCTCGAAATATGTGTTAGTAAGCTTTCGCTTTGGCCAAGTTCATCTTTACTCGTGACGAAAGTCATGTTGAATATTTCAATAACTTGAAAATCGCTTTGATGAAAAATAGTTTGTGAATAACAACTATATAACATCCTATAAGAAAGTTTTAATGATTGAAATGAGAGTTTAGAACATGTAACCATCTTTGGATATAAACATAGTGTGTTTTCACATTTGTGTAAAAGTCCAAAACCGGGAACCAAAAGTATGCTTACCCGTACGCGTACTGGTTGTTGTTGGAAATCCGGGTAAGTATGCGTACCCGTACCCGGATGCATACTGGCGGAAAGTTTACGTCCGTGAATTTCTGCTGGAGTTTGAAAGTGAAAAACAAACTCATCCGGCTACTTAAGTATGCGTACCCGTTTGCATACTTGAGTTGGTTACTTTCTAAAATCGGTTGTACATGAACTTAAACATTTATAAAATAAGGAATGAAATCTTTGCAAACCGTGGCTATAATGTTCATGAAGTGATTCGAGTGAATCAAACCGATTTTGCTTCAATTGTGTTCTTGTATACTTCTATGAGAATATAGCAATTGAACGGCTCTTTAACTAGTTTCATTTGAGTCATTTGAACTAGTTATGGTTAAGATGAATAAGGTTGATATGAGAGTAACCATATGGCTAACTTCGGTTAACTATTGTTGAGCCAACATGGTGTACACGTTTGGGTACGGTTATATAAACCTAAATGAGGGTACATTTTATTTGTGTGTAACAAGCTAAGTTCGATCTAACGGTTGAAAGATATTAGCTTGGTTGAATCAGGTTTTTCATCTAACGGTGAATATTGAATGCTTTGTTACCAAGATAACTTGGATTGCAAACCCTGATTTGAAAACTATATAAAGAAGAACTCTAGCAACCGGGAAACCTAATCCCCACACCTCCTGTGTGTTACTAGTTGCATCAACTAGATTCGATTCTCCTTTAACCTTAGGTTTCTATCGAGACCCTGTAGGTTAACGACTTTAAAGACTTCATTGGGATTGTGAAGCCAGACCCAACTATTTTCTTTGTAGTTGCGTGTTCTGATCTTGCCCGATTCTATCGTTTGATTACTATCTTCTCTAAGAATTGCTCGAGATTTAATCTCCAATAGGCAAGATAAAAAGTAATCACAAACACCTTCATCTCATCGTTTGTGATTCCACAATATCTAGTTTCACCATCATACGATTTAGATTATTGTGAGGTGATTGATAATACTAGGCTGTTCTTTGGGAATATAAGTCTGGTTTATCAATTGGTTCTTGTTCACCTTGATTTATCAAAAAACGGAACAAAAACTCCCTGGTATTTCTGTGGGAGACAGATTTATTCATTCTATAGACTTTTTTGTGTGAGTCAGATTTGTTTATCAAGTCTTCGAATTTGGGTCGTAGCAACTCTTAGTTGTGGGTGAGATCAGCTAATGGAATCAAGTACGTAGTATCCTGCTGGGATTTGAGACGTAAGGAACGCAACTATACCTTGAATCAGTGTGAGATTGATTAGGGTTCAACTACAGTCCAGTCCAAATTTCATTGGTAGTAGGCTAGTGTCTGTAGCGGCTTAGTACAATGTGGTGTTCAAACTGGACTAGGTCCCGGGGGTTTTCTGCATTTGCGGTTTTCCTTGTTAACAAAATTATGGTGTCTGTGTTATTTCTTTTCCGCATTATAGTTTCTTATATAATCGAAATATCACAGGTTATGCGTTGTATCGATCAATTAGGAAATCCAACCTTTGGTTGTTGATTGAAATTGATTGATCCTTGAACATTTGTCTTTGGTACCGTTCAAGTTACTTCTCTTATATTCAATCGGGCTCGCAAATTTCTATTTGCTGATTGCAGCTTGAATTGAGAGATAGAGATATAAACTCTTTGATATACTTTTCTCTAGATTGAGTCTGACTGTCTGGTTGATTCTCTAGAAAGTATATTGGAGTAAGTCCTCTCAGATTTCCAAACGAATTGTTGGGTGTGATTATTGTACCCCCGCATTTTCATCTGTGTTATTTCTTTTCCGCATTATATTTGTTTATATAATTGAAATATCACATGTTGTGCATAAGTTCAATCAATTGTGAATCCAACATTTGGTTGTTGATTAAATTGATTGACACTTGGATATTGGTTTTTGATACCTTCCAAGTTATTTCTTATATTCAATCGGTCTCGCAAATTCCTATTTGTTTGATTGCGGATTGAATTGGGAAATTGAGATATAACTCTTTGATATACTTTTCTTAAGATTGAGTTTGATTGTCTAGTTGATTCTCTTAAAAGTATATTGGAGTTAGTCCATACAGATTGCTAAGCGAAATATTGGGTGTGGTTGTTGTACCCCACTTTTTCAGGTACAGTTGCGCTCCTTACGTCTCTGAACCCCAGCAGGATTCTACCCACTTGATTCCCTTAGCTGATCTCACCCACAACTAAGAGTTGCTATGACCCAAATTCGAAGACTTGATAAACCAATCTATCTCACACAGAAAAGTCTATTGATATAGATAAATCTGTCTCCCACAGAAATACCTATGAGTTTTGTTCCGTCTTATGATAAATCAAGGTGCACAGGAACCAATTGATAAACCGGACTTATATTCCCGAAGAACAGCCAAGTACTATCAATCACCTCACAATAATCTTAATCGTATGGAAGTGAAACAAGATATTGTGGAATCAAAAACGATGAGACGAAGATGTTTGTGACTTATTTTAATCTTACCTATCAGAGATAAATCTAAAGCAAATCTTAGAAAAGATAATACTCATTCACGATAGTATAAGTAAGATCAGAACACGCAACTACAAATAAAATAGTTGGGCCTGGCTTCACAATCCCAATGAAGTCTTTAAGTCGTTAACCTACAGGGTTTTGGAATAAACCTAAGGTTAAAGGAGAATCGACTCTAGTCGCAACTAGTATCATACATGAGGTGTGGGGATTAGGTTTCCCAGTTGCTAGAGTTCTCCTTTATATAGTCTTCAAATTAGGGTTTGATAGCTTTGGAACAAAGCAATCAATATTCACCATTAGATGAAACCTGATCTAAGAGCCAAGCTAAGTTTGCTTGAAACCAAAGCAATATCTCTCCACCGTTAGATGGTCTTAGCTTGTTACACACAAATTAAATGTACCTTCATTTAGTTATGGATAACCGTACCTAAACATGTACACTAGGTTGGCTCAACAATAGTTAACCGAAGTTAGCCATATGAACACTTTCATATCAACCTTATTCATCTTAACCACAACTAGTTCAAATGACTCAAATGAAACTAGTTATAGAGTTGTTCAATTGTTTATATTCTCATAAAAGTATACAAGACACAAGTGAAGCAAAATCGGTTTGATTCACTCGAATCAATTCATGAACATTATAGCCACGGTTTGCAAAAGATTGCATTCCTTATTATATAAATGTATTAGTTCATGGCACAACCGATTCTATAACTTAACCCACTCAAGTATGCAAACGGGTACGCATACTTAAGTAGCCGGACTTGGACTGTGTCCGACAGTACGCGAACGGGTACGCATACTATCACACATCCAAAACATCAGTTGAATTCAGTATGTGTATGGGTACGCATACAATAGTTCTAGGACTTCAATTGAGTTCGCCAATACGCGTACGGGTATGCATATGAAGGCTCCCGGACTTTACCTGACTTCGCCAGTACGCATACAGGTATGCATACTACATCGATCTTGGATCAACATATATGCAAGTATGCATACTATGTCTATAATCCAATTATGGTTAAGTGTTCTAAACTCTATTTCAATCATTGAAACATTTTTAGAGGATGACAATAGTTGTTTTCACAAACTATTAGCATCAAAGCTATTTTCAAGTGATTGACATAATCAATACGAAACATTCCGAGTCTACATCAAATGAGATGTTACAAGGCGATTTTCATATGATCATCTTTTGACTTTCGTCAAGAACATAAGATGAACTTGGTTAAAGCGATAGCTTACCAACACATATTTCGAGAAATATGTAAGCGAGTTAAACTCAGCTCGAAATATCAAATGTGTATAATCAAATACTATATAGCTATACGACTTTTGTCTCAATATAGGAGATCGAGTAGAAATATACTTTCCGAGTGATAGATGAGTTTCAGTCTCCACATACCTTTTGTTGATGAAGTTCCACAAGCTCTCCTTATTAGTTCTTCGTCTTCAATTAATGAACACCGTGAAGTCTAAAGCTCAACTACACAATCTATCCTAGTCCGAGACATAGCTATAAGTAGACTAAAAATCAAGACTTATAGTTTTGATCACTAAACTTGACAAACAAGCTTGAGATAGCAACGCTTGCGAGTTTGGTCGAGCAATGCTCTAACAATGGGTTCATGTTTTTAATGGCTATGATCCTCTAATGGTTACAGTAGACGGTGTTTCTATTGCAAATGATATTGGTAGATATGAACCTAACGAGATTCTCGCTGCAAAGCAAAATTCTGACGGTTTAAATGCTATCATTCATGCCATTACCCCGGATCTTCTACACCATATGACTACGTGCACTCGGTCTAAATGTGCGTGGGATATCTTAGAAACTGTATTCGAAGGGAATACCTTTGAAAAGGAAGCTAGGTTTCAAAAACTGAATTCTGATTGGAGAAACCTTCGTATGGCTGATGAAGATTCATTTAATGAGTTTAATCACAAAGTGTCTGAAATTGTTAATGCATCTTTCGCATTGGGTAAGACTATTCCTGAAAAGGACATTGTGATGAAATTCTCAAATCGTTGCCAGCCAAATACGATTCTAAGAAACATGCCATCGTTGAAGGAAATAACCTTGATATCCTTTCCAGAAACACTCTTATTGGAAAGTTAAAAATTCTTGATCTTGATCAGAATACAGTCAGAACATCTGCGTTCAATGTTGTGACCATCACAAGCGAATCTTCTAGCTTGTCGTGAGCTGATGAATGTTTTTCCAATCATGTTGATATTGATAAATCACTGATTTCACAAAAGATCAAGAATATTGTAAAAAGAAGCAAAAGATGTGAGAAACGTCTCTCTCCGGTTAATGCTTCATATGATTCAATACAAGAAAAATCATCCCAAAAAGTCAATATTTTGTATACTTTCGATGTGTGCGATGAATTTTCAGCTCTTGCAGCAGAAACTTCTCCCCACTCAATTTCTGATTCAGAGTTTGGGTCTGACACTGAGATTTTTGAATTCTTGGATAAGTGTGAAGAATTTCACCAAGAAAATCTCCAACTAAAGGTTTCGTTGGAGAGACTTGAATCATCACTTAAGGTGAAAAATCTTGAGATAGATTGTCTTAATGATGAATTCACCAGAACCCTATCTCTGAAGGAAAAAGAGATTAATACTCTTAAGTGTGACCTGCAAAGGTAGTCTGGAAGTTCTGAAAAAATCTCAGCAATGTTGTTTGGTCAGAAATCTTTTGGAAACACAAATGGTTTAGGGTTCAAAAGCAAAACTGCGAGCACTAACAACTCTTTTGTTCCAGCTGGTTTTGGAAAAATTGATGATGAAAGTTTTGTTAAACAGGAGGAAAATATGCAAGACAATAAATCTTCTTTGATTTGTTCGTTTTGTGTAAATGCAAATCATGTCCAAAATAAGTGTTGAAAATTCAATAGGAACAACAAAATGATTGCCAAACTTCAAAATGACATGCAAAGAATGAATCTGGCTTTGGGTAATCAACATGGTACTCCTGAAGACAAGAAAAAATCTAAAAGATCCATATTCATTCGAGGTAAGAAGTCTGTTTATACAACAAACCTTGATAAGTCACTGTGTAATAAAAGATACGAGCATTCGACTCACTCCGTCATTATCTAACAATAGTGACGTATGCGTCCTCATCTTCAACTTGAGAAAATGAGGATTGCATCAAGGTTGCTCAAGTTTTGTATAAATGTTAATTTCTTTTTTATATTAAGAAAATATCTTCTTAGTTAAAATAGATAATGGATCATGAAACGTAAAAGACTTATTCAAAGCTCTTCTAGGGTTTGGATATCCATTGGTCTATTTATATTCATTTGTGATCAAAATGCCCTTCACTTCTTTTATCTTGAAAGATACAGTTTCATGGCTCCTGTAACTAGAGGTACCACAAAAAGGGATGCAGTTGAAGCAGTTAATGTGTATCTCTGTGAAGGAATCAAATCCTCAAGGAAGAAGAAGGAGAGATCCACAATCGATGAAGAAGGTTCTTCCTGTAACTTCCTCTTGTCTGTTTGTCATTTTGATAATAACTTTAGAGGTATGGTGAAGGATTTCATCAACAAAAGAAATGATTTAAAATCTCAAATCATTTCCTCTTTAGAAAAGATAGCTCACTATGAACAAATGTTGTCTCTAACAAGGAACACCTTGAGTGGACTAAAAAGAGAACTTAGTGAGTTAACTGATATTTCTGAAGATTTAGAGGAATTGAACGATCCAATTATCAATGGGTTTTTCAATAATGAGAAGGAATTCTCAGTAGATGCCCTGAGAAAGCTCTACAATGTCTAGGAAACTTCTTATGAGAATTTATTCTTGTGTTTTAAGAAGGATAACTAGGGTTTGGAATAGCCATTATTGTGAGTTCACATAGCTATTGCCAACGATTTTCATCTTCCAATGTTTTTGGATTTATTTATTTAAATTCTAAAGTTTATTTGGAAGATGATTTCGCAGTATTAATCTTTATTGGTTTTATATTGCAATTTTTTTTATGGGATATGTGTGTTTGCGTCCGTGAACTATGATTGTCCCATATATGTCAAAAGTTAAGCCTATTATGTCATTATGCAAATATTGATGAAGATAGGTTGAACTTTTGATTGCAAAGATTAAGTCTATTATATGTCTTTATGCAAATATTGATGAAAAATAGAATGAATCTTTGAATATTCCGCAGTATTGGTCTTTCCCTGATCCACTTCCATGTGAAAGTACTGTGTGGCTCCGTAAATTCTCTTATGTTGAGCATTTCCGATTAAATTAATCATGCATGGGTTCTCTTGTGGTTAATTTAATTGAGTTTTATGGATAAAAATTCATGCTTCATGTAATTTGTCAATGTCTAAAGAAATCCTTTTTTTCTTGTAAAAGTAAGGTCACTCGTGTTGTTCTTTTGGGAATGACATTTTATGGGGGAGAGTTCTTAATTGAACTTATGCTTAATTTCCAAATCTTTATGGGGAGTGCGGCAGTGGAATAGTGTAGGAGTTTTCTTTTATCTTTATAAACTCCTTGATGAATGAATTTAGTTTCAACTATATGATTGCATCTAAACAAAGTTGATATGTTTTCTTTTAGTCATGAAGTATCTCTATGAGAATTTCATTATGATCCCACTAGTTTATGTACCTGTGCCAATTTATATTGACAAAAGGGGGAGAATTAATGTGTAGTTCACAATACAAATACATATGGTTTACGGATCATTATGTAAGGGGGAGTGGTTTTCATGTGAGATGAAGTATTGACTAAGGGGGAGTGATATATATCACCATAGTATTGTTGTCAAAGTTGTGATACAATTGGACTTTGATGCTGTGTAATGATATTATGACACTGTATGACAATGATTGAGAGCTACTGTTTTCTCATTGTTATAGCTAAGGATCTTCAACAACTATGATGCTGAGTTGAACACATTCAGAATCACTGGAGTACTTGGAAGTGACGAAGATTTCGAGTAATGTTGAAGAACTAAGGAAATCAAGCATTTGGATGAGAAGCTACAAAGTTTATTTATTTTGTAATGCATATGTATTGATAGTTTTGTCACTAAAAATTATAAAGGGGGAGATTGTTAGAGCACTGCTCGGTCGAACTCGCAAGCGTTGCTATCTCAAGCTTGTTGTCAAATTTAGTTGCCAAAACTATAAGTCTTAATTTCTAGTCTACTTATAGCTAAGTCTCGGATTAGGATAGAAAGTGTAGTTAAGCATTAGACTTCACGATGTTCATCGATTGAAGACGAAGAACTACTAAGGGGAGCTTGTGGAACTTCATCAACAAAAGTAATGTGGATCCTTGAACTCATCTATCACTCAAAATTCTATCTACTCTATCTCCTATTTGAGACAAAAGTCGTATAGCTATATAGACTTCGATTATACACATTTGATATTTCGTGCTGAGTTTAACTCGCTTACATATTTCTCGAAATATGTGTTGGTAAGCTTTCGCTTTAACCAAGTTCATCTTATATTCTTGACGAAAGTCAAAAGATGATCATGTGAAAATCGCCTTGTAACATCTTACATGATTTGTGTGAGACAGTCATTTGATGTAGACTCGAAAATGTTTCGTATTGATCATTCGATCACTTGAACATTGGTTTGAAGCTAATAGTTTGTGTGAGACAGCTATTATCGTCTTCCGAGAATGTTTCAATGATTGAAATGTGAGTTTAGAATACTTAATCATGATTGGATTATAAGCACAGTATGCGTACTTGCATATGTGTTGATCCAAGACCGGAACTTAGTATGCATACCCGTATGCGTACTGGTTGGTCAGGTAAAGTCCGGGGAGCTAGAGTATGCATACCTATACGCGTACTGGCGAAGTCAGTGGAAGTCCGGGTACTAGAGTATGCGTACTTGTACGCGTACTGGTTTCAAATGAAGTTTGGAAGTATACGAAAATATGCGTACCCGTTTGCATACTGGCGAACACAGTCCAAGTCCGGCTACTTAGGTATGCGTACCCGTTTGCATACTTGAGTGGGTTATGTTCAAAAATCGGTTTGTTCATGAACTAATACATTTATATAATAAGGAATGCAATATTTTGCAAACCGTGTCTATAATGTTCATGAATTGATTCGAGTGAATCAAAATCGATTTTGCTTCACTTGTGTCTTGTAAACTTCTATGAGAATATAAACAATCGAACAACTCTAGAACTATTTTCATTTGAGTCACTTGAACTAGTTATGGTTAAGATGAATATGGTTGATATGAAAGTGTTCATATGTCTAACTTCGGTTAACTATTGTTGAGCCAACAAGGTGTACACGTTTAGGTACGGTTACCCATATCTAAATGAAGTCACTTTTCATTTATAGGTAACAAGCTAAGTTCGATCTAAGGGTTGAAAGATATTAGCTTGAGTCTAATCAGGTTTTCATCTAACGGTGAATATTGATTGCTTTGTTACCAAGGTAGCATTGATTGCAAACCCAGATTTGAAGACTATATAAAGGAGAACTCTAGCAACTGGGAAACCTAATCCCCACACCTTCTATGTGATACTAGTTGCGACTATAGTCGATTCTCCTTTAACCTTCGGTTTTTCACGAAACCTTATAGGTTAACGACTTGAAGACTTCATTGGGATCGTGAAGCCAGACCCAACTATTTTCTCTGTAGTTGCGGATTCTGATCTTGCTGTTTTCTATTGTATTGAGTACTATCTTCTCTAAGATTTGCTCGAGATTTATTCTTCGATATGCAAGATAAATTAGTCAAAAACATCTTCGTCTCATCGTTTGTGATTCCACAATATCTTGTTTTGCTACCATACGATTAAGATTATTATGAGGTGATTGATATTTCTAGGCTGTTCTTTGGGAATATAAGTTCGGTATATCAATTGGTTCCTTTTCACCTTGATTTATCAAAAGATGAAACAAAAACTTCTTGGTATTTCTGTGGGAGACAGATTTATCTATTCAATAGACTTTTCTGTGTGAGACAGATTGGTTTATCAGGTTTTCGACTTTGGGTCGTAGCAACTCTTAGTTGTGGGTGAGATCAGCTAAGGGAATCAAGTGCGTAGAGTCCTGCTGGGATTCAGAGGCGTAAGGAACGCGACTGTACCTTGATTAGTGTGAGATTGGTTAGGGATCAACTACATTCCAGTCCGAAATTAACTTGGAGTAGGCTAGCGTCTGTAGCGTCTTAATACAATGTGGTGTTAAAATCTGGACTAGGTCCCGAGGTTTTTCTGCATTTTCGGTTTCCTCGTTAACAAAATTTCTGGTGTCTGTGTTATTTCTTTTCCGCATTATATTTTTATATAATTGAAATATTACAGGTTGTGCGTAAGTTCAATCAATTATGAATCCGACCTTTGGGTTGTTGATTAAATTGATTGACATTTGGATATTGGTTTTTGATACTGTCCAAGTTATTTCTTATATCCAATCAGGCTCGCAAATTTCTATTTGTTTGATTGCAGATTGAGTTGAGAAATAGAGATATAACTCTTGGATATACTTTTCTTAAGATTGAGTCTGACTGTCTAGTTGATTATCTTGAAAGTATATTGGAGTTAGTTCATACAGATTGCTAAGCGAAATTTTGGGTGTGGTTGTTAGACCCCCGCTTTTTCAGTTTGTGATTCAACAAATTTATTATTGAATTATGTTATTTGCTTCTGAAATTGGTGACGCGAAGCAGAATTTTGAATTTAAGGGAAAGAAAAAAACGTAACAGTTATACCTAAAAAAATTATGTCTTCTTTTTACCAGATAATCCATCTAAGATTTTTACTGCAATAATAACAAAAACCAAATCAGTTGTCTTTAAACTTGTTAACAGTTGTCGTTTGAGCCGTGCCACTTACAAGTATTGATTATTTGTTTGATTCATTCATTTTGGACACGGCTTAGTATTAGTGGTCCAATATAAGTTTAATGTCTAGAATTTTTTTTATCATCACCAATGCTTTTTAATTATGTTTTCTAGATTTTTGGTACATCACATTAATTCTTGAGGTTCTTCTGTGTATATTTGTGCAATTCTATGACTTGTTTCGCTTTCTTGTTTAGGTTATAGTATATACAGTATGTAAAACCTGTAATCAAGATTTGCTGCAACTTATTGGTTATTTAGGTTTCATGAAGGAGAGTGAGAATTTATTAAAAGTTATCTACGAAAATGAAAGTTTGCAAGATTATCAAGATGTTTATATGCTTGATTTAAAGAATCGAAGACTACAACCAATTTTCTTTCCGTATTTCAGCCTTGGCTTCAAGCTGAAACCAAGCCTGAAATCAAGAAATAAATGGATCTTTTTTTCATTATCTGGAAGTACTAAAACAACGTGAGAATGTTCTCCCTCTTGCTACCTTTATTATTACATATCGTATATTGCGTGTATACTATGCAATCGAGTTATATAGTCTCATCGACATGCCTCCAAAATAATAAATAATTTAATTTGGAAATGCATACAAGAAGCTCTGACACCAAACAAAAATTAAGATCTTTTCTGGATTATGATACAACCTATATTTTCTGTAAGAATTTAGTAGAGTTCATCCATCATTTATTTTTTTATTTGAGTTCATGCAAGAAGTTTGGAGGCTATTGACGAGGGGAAGAGATATTTGCAAATATTTTTTAAAGAATATGAGATAATATATACAAGATTAGTTACTGCACGTAGGGTTTTTTTTGTTCCATATAATGTTAAGATCTATGCTATACACATCAATTATAAAATTCTCATGAAGATTTTTTGCTAGAATTCTATAAATACATGCACTGTCTCAAGGTAAAACATGCCAGTTAATTGTTCTTTTGGTACTGTAGGTTTGTTTTTATTAGTTAATTTCTATTTTCTCGGTCTTTAAATCATATTGATGTTTCTTAATAATTTCTAAGTTTTTTTTTTGTTCTTGCAGGACTTCCAAAAAGCTCAGCCATCGACTTACAGGCCTTTCACAAAGTACCAAGTAAGTTCTTCATATGTTTTTCTTTTACAGTTCAATCAAGTATGTTTTTTTTTTGTAACTTTTTATCTTTATTATATACGGTGATTAGAAGCAGTTATTCTAATCCCTTCTACTGTATATGTGAACTTCAATAATACTAGTTATATATACATGTATATTGTATGATAATGTTTTAAGCTATCACAATATATGGATCCTTTAAGCCAAGGTGATGCCAATGGTAACAGAGGAAAGTGAAAAGGAGAAGGTACCAAGTACACCACCAAATTTTTCGTTGATAGGAGTATGAACCTGTGTAATACTTTTAACAATTAAAAAAATAACTTTTAATGCAAAAAAAATAAAAAGCACATACAAAAAAAAATTGTTAACGAGGAAAACTGCACTGGAATAAAAATCCATGTAACACCCCAGGTTTCAGACCAGGGAGAAACCTAAATGGAAATCCAAACTCAAGGTATTACGGGTCGGAACGAGACTGATGCATATTTCTTTTTAGCTAAATTTATTTTACCAAACACAACTTAACTTTTACATGCATAAATTTAAGCATATGAATTTACTATTTAAACATTTGTAACATCATTTCGATAAAATATTTAGACCAAATTACAATCCAAGAAATTACAAGAAAAACAACACAATCATCAAGCGAACTAACTTCTTAGTTCCCCTTCTAGCTTCCATAAATCTGCAAGAAATGTCAATTGGGTTGAGATGACAGCTCAATAGAATGCATTCACATTCTCAAAAGATGTGGAAACAAAGTTAATTTATCAAGGAAAAACATATAACAAGAAATGCAATACAACTTCAACGAATCAATAATATATCTAACAATTATAATACAAATAACGTTTCCAACGAATCATCCAATTTTAGGATTCAGCGCATCAATTCAGAATACCATTAATGTTTCCAACAAGTCATCCATTTAAACTTCAATAAATGAGTTCACAACACCAATAAGATTTCCCAAAAATTATAAATTACCTTTTAATGCATGAGTTCACGGTACGAAAAACTTGGTTCGTACACCCACCTATCACGGACAGCCGCTATCGGTGGTCGAGAACATAAGTTCCCACATGGGGATTATTACCCATCTCATTCTCGGGGATCATTACCAGTTTCATTCTCAGGAGTCATTACGTGCCGTTAGCATGGAACCAAGTCCATATAACGGAAAAACATGAACTCATTTTCCTTTTTGTAAATCAAACAGGCATTTCTAGCAAACCATGGCATAGAAACATAGGACAAACAACATGTATTTCTTTTAAGCATTTAAGCAAACACACTAACTGCATATATGTTATACTTAATGTTCATGGTGATAACTTGATCCAATCATCTTCAAATTTACACGGACATACATGAATCAGTAAGCTAAAACATATCCAAAATTCATGGCAAACTAACCGTTCAAATAAAATATATTAAACAAGATTATTGTAAAAACTGGGCAGATTACATCATGTTAACAAAAAAAATCGCAAACAATTCATAATAATATAAAATTGAGCAAATCAAAATCACAATGAAAGATAAGACATATATCTACAACTTTTGTTAACACCTCAAATAATTCTAATATCATCAAGCTAAAGATATTCAAGAACAAACACAATGAAAATGTCGTAAAATTTCAGAATCCAGCATCCAGCTTCAAACATGCTTTCAGGGGTGAATATGTGGTGAATTAACCTCAAATTTTTACCAGATATACCTAAGCATGTTATTAACTAGTAGGAGAAATTTAATCATGAATTGGATACATAAATATCTCTCTCTCTCTATATATATATATTAGTGAAATCGAACAACACAAAATCATATGAAATTAAAATCAAGCAAACCACCCAAATAAAAAGGTGAAAACACGAGGGTACCTAAATACACCACAATATTTTATTTATCAACCTATAAGTCCTCTACCGAACGTGATCGTCTATGGACAGAGTCGAGACAATACTACAATTTGGTTCACACTTCGTGTGATCGTCTATGGATACAAGATCGAGACAATACAACAATAAGATAACTTGTGTGACTGTCTATGGATACAAGATCGAGACAATACAACAACAAAGTGTGTTACTTGATAATAGGTTCGGTAATCACCAAACTCTATAGGATCGCTATCAAGTATTACGGAGTTAACGTATTTGTGTATTTTAATTTATTATAATAAACAATTATAATGTGGAAATTAAGGTAAAAGACATAACAAGATTTTGTTAACGAGGAAACCGCAAATGCAGAAAAACTCCGGGACCTAGTCCAGTTTTGAATACTCTCATAATTAAGCCGCTATACAAAATATAATACCAACTTCGTATATTTGAGACCAAGCAGACTACCCCTAGCTACTTAGTTCCCTCAGTAACCCTGCGCCTTCGACTTCTAGAGTCACGCATGTGAATAACAAGTCCTTTGGATTGTATTACAAACAACAAAGGAAGAATCTGTTTGGTAACCACTCTAATCAATCTTGCTAAAGATTTAGATGAGTCGTTGACAAACGCTCTTCCGTTTAATCTAATAAACTCATTTGTCTGGTTTGATCAATCTCACTTTAACTACCGAAATATCAAGTATAGATTCGCACTCAATCAATATAAATCTCAAAGAGAAATATAGAGAATGCTGATCTCATACAACTAATCAATCAGATCTATCAAGGATAAACTAATTCTAGTTGGATCCCATCCGATCAAGGTTTGTGCACACAATTCAAAAGATACGAAAACTAATAAGAAATATTCTTCGTCTTCAAATCTTTGTTTACCTCCAAAACCTGCACAACACCACTTGAATCTCTTGTGATCAATCACGCACAGAATGGAGTCTGTTAACAATGGATTATCACAAGATATCTTTAGATCTAACAACAGTTCTAAAGATCCCGTCGATACTCTGATCTAGTTTGAGTGAATTTTATATCAGAAGAGAATATTCTCAAGCATAAACAAACTAGGTGCAATCAAAGTTTCAACAACCGTTAGTCAGTCAAATCAATCGAAAACTAATAACACTGCAATTATCTAGTTTCCCACCAACGGTACTCGTAGAGCTTCTTGATCCCACAAAAGTCTTTAAACGAGCGGTCGTAAGAGATTTCACCTAATTATGATACTTTCCTCTCTGATTAGAGGGCTCCACCAGAAACAAAAAAAAGATTAAGTTTGGCTGGATCTTAGGATGGTTTGCTAGAAATGCAAACTTAGGTATTTATAGACCAAGGATGTTTGGACACCAAGGAATTTCCAAAACCGAAAGTATACTCAAGATATGCAATAAATGCCCATTCGGTTTTCATAATTCCAGTAAATGCTTTGTCCAATATTTCCCGAAATCTCTCAATAGAAAATCTTTCATTATTAAATGCACATTACTAATTTGTATTCTCTAAAGATATGCATTTAATTGCTGGTAATTAAAGCATATAAAACTAACAATCTTAATTAAAAGATTCTTAATTTATTTCGGAATGGGATCTCCTTGAGTAATCAAGGAATATCTTTGAACAATAAATGATAAGAGTTACTGCTCGTGTTCAAGGTATGTTGAAATCTTTTCACTGCAAATCCTTATTTCATATTTACATGGATTTTCATTATTGGAATCGGTTATACCACACTTCCAAACGAGTTTAGAATTGGTTTGCATGTATTCCAAGACTACTATGTGATTGATCATATCAAATCACATACATGGGTTCAATTGGTTATACCAATCACTAGGATCGGTTATACCGAAATATGGAATTACTTGTGATCGGTCACACCAGTCACTAGGATCGGCTACACCAGTTACAAGGATCGATTCCATCTACACATGGTATCCACTTGTGATTGGTCACGCCAGTTACCAGGACCGGTTACACCAATTACAAGGATCTGTCAAACAACGTTTATGATCGCTCATATCAATTACTAGGATCGGTCACACCAATTACAAGGATCGATCATACCATCACATGGTGATTACTTAGGATCGGTTACACCAATTATTAAGATCGGTCATACCAAATTATAAGTCTAGGCATTGTGATCAGTTATACCAAGATGCATAACCTGAGTTAAGATCGGTTCTACTAACTCACACATATTGGTCATCCAAAGATTTGCAATGAATAGCCGTACCAATAAGCATATTGATTTCCCTTTCGATTCACAAAACAAGTTCATGAATGTACTTCCTTTAAACAAATGTAAAACATTGTTTCCTAAGATGAAATCTTCACCATAACCCATTCACATAATCATAACACTATATGCAAGATTATGTCGATGTCATACCTACGAAGTTCAAAAGATAAGCGTTATACTTCGTAGTCTAATTCCTTAATACTATGATCATACTATTATGATCATGTCACGTCACTAGAGTATCATATACAATATGTACAGTATATACAACTTCACAGCTATGTTTTCAGTATAGCACGACTTGAAAGATACATTAGGAATGAAACTGTTCAAGTCAATATTACTAACCTCAAGTGGAAATAGGATGTCGTCGTTGTATTTCGTTACTTCTTTACATTCTTCAGGTCTTCAGAGTAATACCTGTATGTCTCAACATTCCTATACTTTCTAGTCTAACCTAAACGAAGTTTACTCTAGTATTTAATCAAGCGACTCTAAATGAGTTTTGATACTAAAATATGACAACCAAACTTGACATACCAACGCTTGGTGAGTTCAGCCGAGCTATGCTCTAAAAAAAAGGGATATAGCATTCTACCTCTTATTAAATACAAACTCCTCCTGAGTTTCCTTATTAATCTTCCTTAAAAACCTTACCTCCCTTTCCATCTTCTCCTTCTCCCTTTCCATCTTCTTCTTCTCCTTTCCATAGCTTTTGGTTTCTAACCTTTCTAATATCTAAATTTCTTTTCCAAAACTTTTATAAAACTTATATTAATTAATAAGAACATTAAAAATAATACTTAATGCACATATTTAATTTTTTATTTAAATCTTGTTTATTTATATTTTCATTTTTCTCTTAATTGTATTATCTTTTGTTTACTTATTAAAACTATAATTAAGTGATTATTTGCACCCATAGCTTGTAGTTTTCATTTTTCAAGCAACCCACCTAACCTAATGTCAAGAAACAACGACCTAAACCACAAGGTTAACTAATTTAAGTATAACTCGACCCGAATGGTAACTAAAAATATCGAGTATTACAACCTTGTCCAGCTTTAAACAACACACTACATTAAACCGCTACAGACACTAGCCTACTATCATAATTTAGAGTGGAATGTAGTTGAGACCAAATTAAACCTCCAGGCAATTCAGCTGCAGTCGTATTCCTTACGTTTCTTGAAACTTGCAAGGTTATACTGATGTAATTTTTAATAGTGGTAAGAATGAGTTCGTAAGACTTGTGAAAGCTAGATTAATTTAAACTAAAAGTAGAGAAAATTTTAATCCAAATTTGTTTTTGTTTTTTTAGAGTGAAAATAACCAAGACACTAGATTCCACTATTACACATGAATAAATGATGATAAAGATTCCAAAACTCTAATTATTTTTAAAATTTCTTTTTCTTAATTCACAAATTATCAAGCATATTCTCAAACATTAATTGTATCCCTTAAGCATAGATTATCTAATCAAAGCATAACCTATCTAATTGAATCACAACTAATTAGGAAAATTATGCAAACAATTAAAATTCTACAAAGTAGTGATTGAGTGAATTATAAAATACAAATTAGAGAAAAATAGAATAGTTACCAATTATTCATGCATAAATAGCTTCCTCCATGCCTTGGTTACGCGAGAATTAGCTCATCATTATCATGGAAATATGCTCAAAATTCATCTTTATTAATGCTCAAAAATGGTTCTCAAATGATGAAATAGGAGAAAAATTGATAAAAACCGGGTTTGTAACACTTTTGTTCGTTACAAACCGAGCTGTTACAGAGAACGATAAAAATGAAGTGTTGTTGACACTGTTGCAATACGACCCACAAACAGTTGTCGTTGTCACTGTTGAAAAACGACGTTCTGCGTGCGTCCAATGTTCTTCGTGTTCTTCACAGCAGCAGAAAATGGAGTTTTCCTGCAACTTGATTTCTCGACTCTCTGGTTCTTCCTAACTGCTCCCAACTCTCTCTATAAACTCCCCTCCTTCAGTGAGACCCCAATCAACCTATTTATATCAATCAACACGTAAAAATCTTGCTAATAAATCCAAAATATTTTCTTTTACTCGGGGATTATATTTACGTGATTCTTCCCATGTTTATCTCCTCCACGCATCTGTTTGATCTCCACACACTTATTGCACGCTGAAAATGTGTTAAACTCGTTCTAAACTCCACAAAATCTTCCACAAAATCATCTCAACACGTGAAATATTCGTTTCTCCCTGTTTTCTTCTTGCGGATTACTCAGCCAAATTTGGTCGAACCTAAAGCCCAAAACATGTTTATTAGGTCATATCACAACTACCCATAAGAAATCAGCCCTTTAATCTCTTCATAACATCATCAAAAATCGATCGAAACACTGCCAGTGAAATTAAAAAAATTTCCCGCCAAAAATCCATTTTCAAATGATGAAGGTGAAGTGCCCTGAATCCAAAACTCGGGTGCCTTTAACAGCTCGGCTGCCTTGGGGGCGCCCTTATCCAATTTTAGGGTGCCTTTAGTAATTTTTGTGGGTGCCTTTAACACTTTTTCTGGGGTGTTTCCAACATTTTTTTCGGGGTTCCTCCGGTGCATTTCTGGGGTGCCTTTAGTACTTCATCCTGGGGTGTAAAACACCACTTTACGAGCCAATTCCGTCGCAAGAGCTTATTTCTCTAAAAATACCTACAAAGACATAAAACACCATAATAAGTACAAAATTGGGTACTAAAAATACCCACCTGATTCCCTTGTGTCATTTACAATCTAAGAGTTGCTTCAACCTCAGTGAAGACTTTTGATATCTATCTGCCTCTAACAGACAAGCCTCTTTAATTCTCCTTTTGATATGCTTCAAACTAGGTTTGAAAATTTGTTTGCAGTAGACAATGTCCAGCAAACCTCACTGTTTGCGGGGGGAAACGACTCACTGTTTTTCTGGTGAAAAGTGGTGGAGGAGGCAAGTGCTCGATGAAGCAAATCGTCTGAATCTTTAAACAAATGTATTGCACGGGAGTACTTTAAGTTCGAGAGACTAATCTATAGGACCCTGGCCTAAACCAAGAAAATGGTCGTTCAAGGTTCATTTTGGTCACAAGAGGAGGAGAAGGGTCGGTCTGTATGGAGGGAAGCTGAGAATGTGTGGAGATTAATGAAGATTGATCAGTTGGTGATGTGATGTGTTGAACTGCTTTGAATATGATTTCTCTGTGCAGACGAGAGAAATTTTGTGTAAGTGTTTGATGATTGATGTCGTAGGTTTGCTTACATTAAATTTTGTTAGTCTTATTAAATTATAGGTTTAGAAACCTATTTATTACAGCACACCGATCTCCTGTAAGTGGTGACAGTTGAAGGAAGTGGAAAAAATAGGGAAGTAGGAGAACGTGCGAAAACCATTTCCACTTTGCATGAAAGACTTGGTTAATTGACAATCCCTATTCCATTTACTCCTAACTGTCATCACGACTTACTCACATTTCTCATCGTGGATGTATGGCTCATCGCACGTGTTGTAGGACGCTAAACCAAAACCCTAGTGATATCCCCCCATGTTACATGAATTGATGTCTTATGTGAATGTCTGCTTTGCAAGCGTATTTTTATGTGTGGTCAACCTTTGACCTGGTTAAACCATGAGTCTTAACTGATGAACTGAACAGTCGAAGTTTTGATGGAGGAAGTATGAAGTGCTTGCTGGAACAACAACATGCTTTGTGTACTATAGTCGTTGAATTAGGTTATTGATGACTATGACATATCATTACGCTAGCTGAAGTAGTAATGATAGTTGAATGCCACTGATTGATGAGCATGGTTTAGTGAGATTGCTAGATCGATCATATACATTATGTTGGTGCATTGAGCACTTGATATAAAATTATAAAAATAATCATTGATGAATGATCATAGGAGGTTTATCTCGATCCATGTGTCATGAGTCAGTCGAATGACAATGAGAGATTTCAAATAATGGTCGATGGATTAATTGATTATTCGTTGATGAACCAATAAAATACTGATAGTTGAATCAATATTGCCAGAGGTGGCGACGACGGATTTGAACCTTGTTGTTCGAGCCTACACATTGCTAGTCGGAGCAATTAGGGTATTGACAGATAGAACAATTGATAGTCAGAGCAAATACTGCTAGTCAGAGCAAATACTGCTTGATCAATAAATAATAAGCAATAGGACCAAATAAAATATTAATTAATTAAAAAATACTAGTAGATGGATCGAACATTATATAATTAATTAAATTATTGATTGCTGGATCAATATCAAAAATATTGGTGTTTGAACATGTTCAGAATTATGCTCGACAGAGCATTAGGTTCAAAACCCTAATTTTGATTGATGGATTATTTACTGAGAATCGATGGACCGACCATGTAGTGCCCATTTGCTCAATTAAGCATTTACCAATATCCTTTGCGGAGCGGTTAGTGAAATGATGACTAATTGTTGTTTAATCATTATTTAAATAGTGCTTGACTGAGCATTAGGTAGTAAAACCTAATTATGGAGAGAGGAGGGACCAACCAAGGGGTGTGGAACCGGCTCTTGGTGGTCATCGTACCATCTGATGGTGAATGGATCATGTTCCCAGTTGCTGGAGAGAGTTTGAACCAAATATGAATTGTGAATGATTAATTAGGTCATTAATCATTGAAGGAGGTGTGAACGGCTTCTGCAAGCCAAAAGGCCGACTATGACCGACCATGGCGGCATCCCCGTGTCACTGGCTGTCCGCGGACCAATCCTGAGAACTTTGATATTTTCTGATGGTTCATCGAGCATTATTTCATCCTTTTATGAAGAATTTGAGTTTGACTGAAACTCTTAATCTTGGTTGAAAGACGAACTATTAAAAATTAATATTTTTATGGAAGAAATACATAATGGTTACATGACCACTTGTTTTGCTAACCATATGGTTCATGGAGCAAGATTTGGAAAGATATGGAAACTATGAGTCCTGATCGAAAAAGGAAACCCTAAATAATAATAATAATAACCAAGAGAGAGAAAGTTCGGCGATTTGGGGGCGATATGCAGGCGACTGAAAGTCTATAATCGTTTTTCCCTTTCTTAACAATACATACTTCATCTTCTTCCTTTCCTGGTCAATTCATAATCACATTTGGATAATATGGACCCTTTATTGTCATGGTTTTTCATCACAATTGTTTTTCCAGTGACAGTTATTGGTGGTGTAGGCAGTTTTTTTCATGGTTTCATCATGCGCCAAACTAGATCCTCATCTTCTACCTCATCTACACTGCAGATTAATCAGATCTCATTGCTGGGGTCACCTCCATCTTCACAGATTTTGTCTGTTCAATCACAAGGTGGTAAACTGCATTTCCCCTTCAGAGATGCCATAATGGTGTAGGGGGTACTAGAGGATATGCTCGCAGTGCACTCTATAGACATCTGACAGATAGGCATTTCCCAACAGAGGAAGACAAAAATATTTATAGAGAAAGGATACGTACCAATGTTGAATGCTTTGTTGCATGGAAGAGGTTGTTATCTGATACGCAATGGTGGCAGTGCATTAAATGCTTAAGTACCCATGCATGGAGGAAATCATGTTGTGATTCAAGTCATCCGGAGGTTATCATCGCTGACCCTTTTAATGAAAGATGTGCAGATTTCTTAATTCACAATACTTTGAAGCCACAACCTTCCATAGAGAGAGTCAATGATGAAACCAGGGATGACACCACTGCTGGCACCCTCACAGTTGAGATACTTGACCCAATCTTTCAGTGGAAAATCACCACTACGGTCAATATCCCACCTCCTTGCAGATTACAGTTTCTAGAAGTTTAAAGGTTGCCTTGGACAATGTCTTATCCAATCCTTTGAACTTAGAGGCCTAGCTGAAACTCTTGTTACTACCAACATGTACGTTGAATCTGTACATACTTAAAAGCTCTAGTGAAGAACGATATGGGAGATTGCGGAGATCAATCAAGCCTTAACAGCATGGAAAGAACCAAACAGATGTTTTGATATTGTCCAGAAATTACTTGATCTTTCCAGGCCTAACTCTCAGCGCAAGCACTCTAATAACAATAGGAAGAAGAAATATGCAAACCTTGAAGCTTGTACTACACAACAACTATTCGAGTTTTGTCTTCTAACGGTGTTTCCTCTCCCACCCATGACACTGTCTATATGCTACAACAAAAACACCCACCAACTCCACCACCTACCATTCCCACTGATAACATTTCTGCAATGGTCGTATATGTTGACACTAAATCTGTTTTAACGTCATTTAAGAGCTTTCCTAAAGGAACCTCATGTGGGCATGATGGGCTTAGAGATCAACATTTGTTAGACGCACTTAGTGGTGCTGCTGCAGCTGTAGCAGAGGATTTATTACAACTAATGGAAGGTGTTATTAACCTATGGCTAGCCGGAAGATTCCTGATGTTCTATAGTAGTTTATAGCTAGTGCTCCATTAACACCTTTAATCAAACCTGTTGGTGGTTCATGACCCATTGTCGTGGGCACGATTTGGAGGCGATTATTTTCCAAATTGGCAGTCACAACAGTGTGCAAAGACATGACCAGATATCTAAGCAATCATCAATTTGACGTAGATGTTCCATGTGGGGGTGAGGGGATATTACACTATGCTAACAAATTGCTGGAAATGAAGGGTCATGAAGGTAACAGGACAATGCTTCTCGTAGACTTCTCGAATGCCTTTAATATGGTGGATATGACTGCATTGGTTAATGAAATCAGAGCTAAGTGATCAAGCATATCCAGTTGGATAGAATTTTGTTATTCGAAACCTTCCAGACTATATTGCAGAGACTCCATCTTGTCTTCGGCACTTGGTGTTCAACAAGGAGACCCTTTGGGTCATCTCCTTTTTTCCTTAACTCTCAATCCCATTGTGAACAAGATCGCCGAAGAATGTACGCTTGATTTCCATGCATAGTACTTGGATGATGGCACCATTGTCGGTGATACTTTGGAGGTAGCCAAAGCATTTGGGATTATCCAACATGAAGGCCCTCCTAGAGGTCTATATTTGAATATAAGCAAAACGGAAATGTTTTGGCCCTCTCCTGATCCGCGAATAGCCACTACTGACATTTTCCCATCCAACATTAGTAAACTATTAGATGGTGTGAAGATACTTGGTGGACCTGTTAGTTTATACCAACAGTATTGCAGCAACCTGGTTTTGAATAGAGTCCACAAAACTACGCAACTGATGCATTCCATTCAAAAGTTACACGATCCGCAGAGTGAGCTACTTCTACTCTGTAACTGCACTGGAATATCCAGACTCTATTTTACCATGTGCACGAAAAACCCTCAGGCATCGCAGAAATCCACAGACGTGTTTGATCAATAGCTCCTTCAGTATTTGCGCTTGTTGATAGTTGGAAATGATGCTGTCTTTGGAGTCGTTTAGCAACGCATGGCAACATTACCTATTAAAGTTGTGGTCTTGGGTATTTATACCATGTCTCACACATGTAAATACTGTTATCTCGCATCTTGCGCACAAATCCAGCACCTACAATCCTCTTACAAGGTACATCTACATTCGACTCGAGTCAGCACTACCAACACGCTGTACAGGTTTAAACTTAATCCTGCGGGGTCCCTCTTTCGAATTTCAACATCAATGTTTCCGCCCCTCAATTTATGAAGTCTTTGGCGGCTCAATACTTTGGTGGGATTATGAAAGAAATTCCCAATAGGTACCCCTTGTTTGACAGAGAATCTAACCTATGGCATGCCAACAAAACTCTCCGTGCAATAGATTTCCTTAGGGTTATACCTATACGTGGGATCAACCAAGCTATAATCCCACGTTAGTTCAGATCCGTTCTTCAATATCAGCTTGGTATATCCCTCTTTTCGATGCAGACAGCCATTGCACTAGCTGCAATCGCGCTATGGATTTCTATGGTGATTACGCATTACATTGTGTTAAGGATGTATGCCTCAAATTTCGCCATGATTTGGTACGTGATATCTCCGCAGAAATTTTTTATTAGGCTGGGGATGCTGCTCGTAAAGAAGTACATATGGGCTTTCTGTCAGAAAATGCTAATGCCTTAAGGCCGGCTGACATACTAGTGTACAATTGGGAAAACAGCCGCGACGTATGCTTCAACGTCACTGGGGTATCACCATTTACAACTGCTAGCACTGTGAATTTCACACCCGGACATGCCATCTCCACTGCTGTTACTCACAAGCGCACTAAATACTTAGACAAATGCTTAGCACATGGCTATGAGTTTATAGTTCTTACCTTCACGACCTTGGGAGAACTTGGATCAGACACATGCGTTTTCTTGAAGAGATTGAAGAACTTTCTCGCAAGTTAGAATGCCAACTGCAAGATAGGAGGGTCTTTATTTCATAGGTTAGGTATTAATATTCAAAAAGGTGTGGGTGCCCAGCTTGTTACTCGGCTACCTTTTACCGACATGTAAGAAACACACTTCTTGATTGCTAATAAAATGCCCCTGGTGGTAGTCTTTTATAATAATAATAAAATAAAATAAAAAGTGAGGGGGATCCAACCATCTAGCTGTTTGGGCCTACCCTCACTGTTTCCCTATTTTATTATTATTTTATCTCTCTTCCTTTTCCTTCTTTGATCAAACTTCCATATCCTTGTTCTTCCATGTTTTTGGATGCTCCTTTGAGCATTATTACTAAATAGGCCCGTTCTTTTTACTTGGGGCTTACTCGGGGGTGCCCCATATGCCTGAAAGGTAAATATCCATTACTGTTTCATGGAATTCAGCTGAGAAAAGCCATGAATCCTGAGTAAGTGAATATTAGGGTTTAATTAGTGTATTTTTTCTAGGAATTCAACCAATGAGTACTGCAACTATATTTAATTAATTAGTCGCTCTATACTAGCATGCAATATGTCTAGGAGCATTTAATTGATTCAGATATGATGTGATCAGCATCATATTTGTTCTGAATAATATTCAAGGTAAGTTTAGACACCATAGATTAATTCTGAATTCAAAATTCCGAATTCAAAAGAGAGTTGAGTCTTTCAGCTTAATCATGAAACATATGGAATATTAAAATATTTGCTTCAGAAACCCTAAAATATTGCCGACATATATTATTACTTTCATGAGGTTACAGAACTGAAATTCACTTCTCTTGCAGAAGGTGGAGACATGATTTCTTATGATTCCGATGCTGATCAGAGATGCATAATTTCCGAGGTGATTTTATGAATATAACCATCGTCAAAAATCAACCATCAACACTCACGAATCCAGAACACTTACACTCAGAGAAGCCTGGATCTCTAACCACCTCTCAATAAAAATTCAAATAAAATAAAATAAGAGTTTAGATATCTATCTTAAGGAATCAAACAGTCTGAGACGAAGAGAATTTTGTTATTTCTATCTATCTTCTCCTGACCTAAAGTTCGTAAACTTCAATAACCAACAGAACAAGATCCGGATACAAGAACTATCAGGTAAAAATATAGTCTGACTGGGATTCACAAATCCCTGAGTGAAGTCTTCAAGGTTGTAACCTCGAAATATTTTTGTAAAGAAACCTAGGTTATAGAGTACGACTATATCTTTGCATCTAGGACACAAGAGTCTCAGAGACTAGGAAATCATGTTTCAAGAGTCTCTCATTTATAGATTTTCAAGGATACAGATAAAATTAAATTGAAGCTAAGATTATCTTGAGATTCAAGCAAACACTTTCTCAGTTCATATGAAGTTCTTATTATGAATATTCATGTAAGCATACGAAAATTCCGCCTTGAAACTACATAGAAGAATATGCTCTATGGTCCAGAGTTATGGAACCGTGCACAATGATAGTCTATAACAGCAAGTATGCCATTGTAATTACAAGTACTTAGTGGTGTTCAATAACATTCAAGTCTAAACAATAATCTACAAGCTCAAAGTAATTTTGTGAATAAAGTTGTCTTAGCAGTATCTATGAGAGTTGTGACAAAAGTGAGCATAGTCATGTAAGACAGTTCGTGACCTTCTGCTAAACTGGAACTGTATAGCTTTCAAACCACTGGAAATTCGGAAGCCAGGCCATAGGGGTTTCAAAATGGGGTTAGCAAACCTTAACATTTGGCGAAGTCTGATCATAGGGTTTGCAGACCTGACCCATTCCCGAACTCATATGTAAATGGTTTGCAAACCTTTACAATCCGCTGAATTCAAACTGACTAGGTAATACATATAAACATGTGTACTCTGTACAAAGCAGTTATGTTTCTCTCATAATTAAATTTGAAACATTCCCACTAGCCATAGACAGTATGCACTGTTTTTTTAGGAAATTTCCAAATGATCAACTTGAAACAGAAATAGTTTGTGAAAATAAATTTTTTTAACTGAGATTTCTAAGGATCTATCAACATCCATTGCTTGAATCACATTTAGAGAGTTTAACCAAGATAAGCTTGCACTCAAAACTTTTTTTGTTGGAATATTAATTCTACTCAAATAATACGACATAGTCAAATAAGATAAGATAGAATGGTATATGCCATGAGTAAATAAGATAGGTTAGTCTTCACATACTTCTTTGTTGATGAAGTTATCACAAATATCTTCGTTTATTCTTCAGACTTTAATCTTTGAAGGTTATTCAGTGATATCTGATACATCTATTACCATGCTTTAATCCTAGTCTGAGACTTGACTTTAGTAAAGTTTTGTACATCTAACATTAACAGCAATCTAGAGATAACAAAACTTGCGAGTTCGACCGAGCGATGCTCTAACAATCACCCCTTTTGTCAACTTTAATGAAAAAACTATCAATGCATATGGATTCAATAAAAATAAACCTTTCAGCTTAATTTCCATAATGTATGAGTACTTGAATCTTCAACATCTGCTTGAATTCTTTGTACTTTAAGTTCTTCCATGGTTATGCATATGATCGTTTCAGCACCTTTGCTATTGAAGATCTGTAGCGAATAACAACTTACGAGAATACTCAATTAGAACTTTTATGGAATGACAAGTCAATCTACTAAATGGTTGTTATATCGGTGCTTAGTATTTTTACCTACTCCAAAGTCCAATTGTACCAAAATTTTGTAGCAATATTACGGTGATATGTTCTCCCACATAGTCCTTACTTATCTCTTTTGCATAATAAGTAGAAATGTACAACTTGCAATTCGCTCCACCTTAAATAATGTTCTGAGAAACCATATGTTATAGCAGAGCACTACTAAATAATTATCCCCCTTTTGTCAAAAAATTGGCAAAGGTGAAAGAAAAAATATCTTAATGAACTACACAAAAAAGTTTTCAAGACTAAAGATAACATACCAATATTTAAGACGATTCCACTAAGTTAAACAGCTTAGCATCTTCATCAAGGAGAGATAAAGATACAATCATTTCCTATAATTCCACATCCGCACTTCCTACAGAGAATACAACAATTAAGTACAAATTCAAAATTGAAACTCTCTCACATTTGATGTCATTCTTAAGAGAACAGTATAACGACATTTTCAAGGAAAAGGATTTTTAAAATATCTTAATACCAAACACTAGTATGAGAAAGAGTACTAGATAGAAGATAATCAGGAAATATGATCATCAACAAACATTAACAAAAATATCAAACACATTGCAGGAATAGAAATTGTAGTTAAACTTCAGCTTTTTTAAGAAAACGATTCTTAAAATCATCACACATTGCTAAACATAACATCGAAGGAAAATAATGACGATAATTCCTTGAGTGGAACCCAAACTTTCTTGTCCAAAAGATAAGAATATGATCAGAGGCAATAGAACCAGCTTGTTTTTAATGAACGGGAACAATACCAAAAGATTGTCGAAGATCATGAAACATTCGGGTATCTTGAGGTTTGGTAAGAATATCACCAATTGTCATTCAGAAGACACATGTTCAAGGTTGAAAATACTTTTTAAAGAGATCTCTCATAAAGTGGTATCTTATGTCAATGTATTTTTTTTTCTATAGTGCTAAACAGGATTCTCAGTTGTTCGAATCGCGTATCAGTTATCACAACAGATCTTCATATATTCCGGTATCTATTCCGTAAGCATTGTTTTATCCATAAAATTTGAGTACAACACGAACCTGCTGCAATGTATTCTGCTTCGCATGTTGACAAGGATTGTGAGTTTTGTTTCTTGCAATGCCATGCAACAAGATTTAGTCCCATGTAGAAAGATCCTCCTGATGTACTCATTTGATCATCTATACAGCCAGCTCAATCTACATCAGAATAATCTGTGAGTTCAATGTTGATATCTGTGTAATATAGACAAAACCCAATTGTATGATTAACATATCGAACGATCCTTTTTACAAACGTGAGATGAGATTCTCTGGGATTTTTTTTGAAATCTTTCACATCAACTTACATTAAATGCAAGTTTAGGTCTCGTAGCTATTAAACATAAGAGGCTACCAATAATGGACTTGTAGAGTTTTAGATCCACTTTGACACCCTTCTTATCTCTTTGTGGTTTCCCAGTTATGGACATGGAAGTGAGCTTCGGAGTGGACTTTTCAAGACCAAACCTTTTGACCAAAATCCTTGGCATGTTTCTCTTGAGACATGTAAATTCCATCCTTATGTTGTTGAATTTATAGACCCATATTGAACCTTAGTTCACTAACATTGCACATTTTGAACTCCTCACCTAAAGAGGTTTGAAATTCATCAGCAAGTTTCATGGATGTTAACCCATAGATGATATCGTCAATACAGATCTGAGCAATCAAGACACCCTTGTTATTCCATTTGACAAAAAACTTTTTATCATCTCCACTCTTGAGAAACCTTTTATA
This sequence comes from Papaver atlanticum, assembly GCA_023531105.1. Taxonomy (NCBI): domain Eukaryota; kingdom Viridiplantae; phylum Streptophyta; class Magnoliopsida; order Ranunculales; family Papaveraceae; genus Papaver; species Papaver atlanticum. The sequence goes on along the minus strand of JAJJMB010003271.1, from coordinate 379,568 downwards.
AGAAAAGAAGTTATAATCTTTTAATACCATGCTCGAGGTGTTTGTTTTAATCCATATAATTCTTTGTTGATCTTAAAGACATGATCGATATTTTCTGTACTTTCAAATCCTTTAGGTTGAGCAACACAAACCACTTCCTTAACACACCCATTTAAGAATGTGGATTTCACGTCTATTTGGTATAGCTTAATCTTGAGAAAACAAGCATGAGATAATAAACAAACGTATGACTCAAGATGTGCAATAGAGGCAAAAGTCTCATCAAGGTGAATTCCTTCGATTGGAGAATATCGTGGAGAGACAAGTATTTCTTTATTCTGAACCACCGTTCCAAATTTTTATGACTTATTCTTAAATATCCATTTGGTGCCTACAATATTTACATTGGTATAGCAAGGGATAAGAATCCAAAAATATTATCTATAGAATTTATTTAAATCATCATGCATAGCATTAACCCAAGCAGGGTCACTCAGAGCTTCATCAAAAAAAATTGGGCTCAACTTGCGATAGGTAGTATGCAAAGTTGCATACATTTTGAAGATGACCTTGTGTTTTAGCATTAGAGTATGTTCCGCCAATGATATTGTTGGTATCATGATCCTTTTGAACCCACTTATCTGAATAGTGGTTCGTTCATTAGGAAAATCTTTGTCAGGCACTAGTCACATCAAGATCAGCAATAGCTGGTACAACTTTTATTATTGTTTATTGTTTCTTTGACTTTCTCAATTGTCTCCATATGAGGAAATTCAGTAGGATTGTTATCATGATGAAAATTTCTCAAGTCATCAATAATGACATTAGCTAATTCGATCATGACATTGGTTCGGAGTTGTGTACTCTAAACCCACGACTATTTGAGGCATAGCCTATGAGAATTCTTTCGCCACTTTTAAAATCAAATTTCCATTTTGTTCTTGATCCTTGAGCATGTAGCACTTTCTTCCAAACATGTAGACATATCCCAAGTTAGGTTTTTTACCATACCATAACTCGTGGGGAGTATTCGGGGTACGTGACCTTAATATACCTTGTTAATCAAGTAACATGCTGAGATGATAGCTTCTCTCCAAAACTTTAGAGATAAATTTTTATTATGGAGCATTACCCTAGCCATTTTATGGATATTCCTGTTTTTTCCTTCTGCAACTCCATTATCCAGTGGAGTTATAGGTGGTGAGTATTGTTGAATTATACCTAGTGTGTCACAAACTCAAATACCTTAGTATCTTTAAATTTTGTTCCATAATCGCTCCTGATTTTATTTAGTTTGCGTGCTTTCCCATTCTGGATTCTATTCACAATAATTTTAGATTCACTTAAGGTATCATTCTTATGAGCTAGGAATGCCACCCAAGTGAATCTGGTGTAGTCATCAACCATTACCAAAGCATAATTCATTTCTCTAACTGTTGGTTTGGATCGTGCCTAAGAAATCCATATGAATTAAATTAAGAGGTGCTTTGGTGGCAATGTTTGGTGATAATTTATATGGAGTTCTTGCTTGTTTATCCTTTTGACAAGCACCACCAACACCATCGACCTTGGCATTGATTTTGTGTACTCCCCTGACAAGTTCTTTGTTAATGATCTTGCCAAGTAAGCGATAATTGAGATTGAATATCAAAGGTGACCAAAACGCTCATGCCAAAGGTGCATTGATTCCACCTTGGTCAAACTACAAAAGAGATTAAACTGAATATCTAAATGATAACAGTTATTTGTGCCATTAGTTTTCCAGAGTTATCTTAAATATTACATCTTTCAACATAGAATGACAACTTTACGGCATTTATCACAAATGTTACTAACAAATACAAGACTAGCAGTCATACCTTTGAGGTAAACAACATCATGAATTTCAGACACTTTAGGAAGCTTGATCGTTTTTTTTTTCTAATATAGAAAAAACTCTCATTTCCAAAGGTTACAGGTCCTCCTTTGAAATTGTCCGCGTTCACGAACCATGAAAGATCAACTGTCATCTGTCAGCTACAACCACTATCAAGATACCACTGAAAATGGTGATGGTGAAGTGGATTTTAGAGGAAACGGTCCATACTGACAATACTTTTTTCCTTTTCAAGATATCTTGGAAGATTCTTTATAAGTCTTCTCACATTAGAAAGAAGATTTCTATCATTTTTGTGAAGAGCTTTAGCAAATTTAATCTTTTGTCCGAAGAGTTCACAAGTATGTTGAAAGTAATCACTTGAATCAAAGAAATACATGAGGGAGTTGATGTAGATTTCTCAACATCGGGTGATTTCGATGGCATCTGAGTCATACTAGGTTTCTTGAAGCTAAGGCCTCTTTTGTCTCCTGATAGTTGATATTTATTTAAACAATAATCAAGAGGTGGACGGTTCAGATCCTTCAAAGGTTTGGATGTTCCCTTTTTAGGTTTCGAATTCACAAGAGATTTTGTCAGGGTAGCATTTGTATCAGCTAACATGGCAACAATTTCCTTATTTGTACAAGTTTGACCATTTAACTCTTTTTGAAGAATACTCTCTCTTTCAGATCCTTCTCGAAGATCAGAATTCTTGATGTATAGTTCACAACGAAGTCCATAAATTTTCCTAATCAATCGTTATTTCTCATGACAAAGATTATCGATAACTTTATTCAGATAGATAATTTTTACAAAATCAAATAAATAGTGAATGGTTAACTAGACAATAAGTATTTGTTTCTCGTATCAAATAAACCGCGAACTGGTTAACTAAGAACCCACATTTCAGGGGAGACCCCCACAAATTGAGGAATTCCAAAAAGACAAAAAAAAGACAAAATATAGACATTGGAAAATAAAGAACCCGTTATCTAAATAGTTTAGTTAATGGCTAAGTTATCCTTGATCGATATTATGTAAATTAGATTAGCATGTTAAGATTAATTAGTTAATGGATCAACAAGTTAAGATTAAACTTAACATGTTAAGTAATTTTTGTAAAATGTTAGTTATATATAGAATAAAGAGAAGAAGAAGAAGAATTATTTTTTTTGGAGATTTGAAGAAAACTATAGATTTTAGTGAAGTACCATATAAATACTCCCAACAAGGTTAAATGTCACTTTTTTTTGGTTTGATTCGCAAGGAAAATGATCAAGTGAAGTACCATATAAATACTCCGAATGAGGTTAAATGTCACTTTTTTTTGGTTTGATTCGCAAGGAAAATGAAAAAAAATAAATTAAAGTCGACATAGATAAATGTGAAGACAATGTCGACTCTATGAAATCGGTAATGGAATCATCATTTATCTATGCCGACACCCGATAATTCCCAATTAATCAAGCAACAATCAGCGTAGTCGACAAGATACGAACAATTCCAATTGTTGTAATGCATAGTCCGTATTGCTAGAATTTTAATCTACTACGTCGACAAAGGGTATTTCCGAACCATAATATTTGTAACTCAATCGACATTGTGTTTATCATGAATACCACGCCGATTGTACATTCGGCATTGAATGCATGACGAACATTATGCTGACTATAAACTGTAGTTGCACGTAACTTGTTTTTCAGTTCTTGTTTTGATTTAGGAGAAGAAGACAATGGGGGATGCATTTCTTTTGAATTTTTCATTTAAAAGAAAATTTTCTATTACTGTTTCCATCTCCGTTTAACCGTGAGCATCCCCGGTTTATGGAGCTATCCCTTAAATGTAGGTTCTTAACTTGGCGACTTGCCTAGTAAACTTTAAGCACAACAAATCCCCTAAGTGCAATTTTTGTTGTTGCAAATAATGGCCAATTGTTAACTAGGTAGCTTGTGTAATGAGTTTTAAGAAAAAAAAGAAATAAAACACCGTCAAGTGTTTTTTTCTTGGTCTGTGTAGTAGCATTCATGCATTCCCTTGTTTCACATCTATTTGGCTAGTCCATCATGATCTACTAATTCTTCACAGCCTACTCTGCTAGTCACCTCCTCCGGCCCACCTAACAATAATTTGGCAGTTATATGCACGAGACGAGTTGAAAGTTGAAACTTGAGAAGGATATATAACCATACTACTTGTTTTAAATATTGGTGATTTTTATAAAATAATATTTGGCTAATATTTAAACTTATCAGTAATAAAGTCAGACAAATATCATCAATTTTAGGTTCATTCCCTTCATATGAAATTTATTATGTATGCAATTACAAGTCGACAGATGAAACTCAAGATATAATAGAAGAAGTAAGAATAAGACGTACGCTCTACCTCAATGTTATGGCCAAGTTATTTCTAAGAAATATATTCCAATACAATATGCATGTATCTTTCTTACTTTAGCCAATTCCATGTTATTGTTTACTTTTGTAACTATAAATGAAAATGACGCTCAATTTCTTATGCATTTTCTGGCAGTAACTGAGCGACTGAGCCACGAAGATACAAATATGGCAGTTATTGATAGACGTATTTATGTGTCTATTTTAAAAGGTACCCTAATTACTAAGGGGTACCCTAATTGCTAAAGGGACACCGGACTTGGATGAGGGGCGATCTTATCTTCAACCTTTTGAATTTGCATTTTGGCGGGAAAATTGTTTTTCAACAGGCAGAATTAGGGTTTAGAAATTGAAGGTGTTCTGAAGAGACTAAATCGCTGAAACTAATTGGGTTTGTCCTAAATGACTAAACAGGGCTGGTAATGGTCTTCGTTTCAGTTAGAATTGGCTAGATTGTCGGGAAAAAGAAAAACAGGGAGAAAGTTGCCGGAAAGTTTAGTATTGGATTTGGAGGAACTGTAACGAGATTCAATCACGGATTTGGATCAATTTGGGCCTGTTAAGGTTAGACAAGGTTTATTTGGGTGTATGTTTCGAAAGAACTGGGATAGATAATCATGTGGAAGAAAACAGGGAACACAAGCTTTTCATGGGTATATATGAGTTGCAGTTGGATTAAGATGCGTATTGCGCGTGTTTGGAGTGAGTTGGGATATAACATCAGCTTGTAGGAGATAAATAACGAAAGTTGAACACCAAGCAGATGCGTGCAGAGATAAAGAAGAAATAAAATCTCGTGTTATTGCAGAGGAGTAAAGGGATGATTATCCGCATTAAACAGCGAGATTCGAAGACCCTGTGATGTATATTGTTGACACATGAAAAATATTACCCCTTAGAAGGGCTAGTGTGCCCCCAAAAGGGAGGCAAACCCAACATGAAACATGGGGACTTGGGGACTAAAGCCCAAGTCCACTAAGAAAGCATCCATAAGATGGAAAGGATAAGGGAGGAATTAATAGGAAAGAAGGAGGTTGTATTAGAGAAGGAATGGCATTAATAGTAATTAAGGAGGTTTAGGACATGTGGCATGATATCATAAAAAGAGGGGCTTTTGGAAAGTCTATATAAAGAGGCATATAGTACAATAGAAAGGGATCGTTCTCTTTTTCTCTCTTTCTTTCTCTCTCTTCTCTTGGGAATTGGGTGTGTTGTGGCTAGGACTTGTATAACCAAAAATTCACCTCTCAACATATATAAAGGGTGCTAGGGAGCTGAAGAGAGGAGACAGAGAGTTTGGGATAGAATAGATAGCTCAGAATCGAGAAATCACGAGTGGCAGAAACTCTGCTGCTGCTGCTGTTTGATGAAGAACACGAAGAACATAGTGCTATCAGAAACAGTCGCGGATACAGTTGCAAAAACAGATACTGTATAATGACAACATTTGTGTATCGTTTTACATCTTCAGTGACAATAGCTCTTTAACCGCAGATCCTTGTTGTTGCTGAGCATCTTTAACAACCAAAAATCGTTGTAAGCAATCATTATTATTATTAATACAATGATTAATCGATTTGTTTCCAATTTCCGATTCATAAGTAGCTAAACTAATATCTAGGGTTGAGGAGGAAACTACTTTTTGATTTGTAATTTTTAATATTTAGTTTTCTTTAACTGTTACTCTGTAATTAAGTTTTAATTGCTTAAAATTTTTCTCTTCTTTATATGCTTCAGAATAACTGTTTTGGGTAGTTTTTAAGCTATCGATATTTTATAAGCGAAGGAAACATAGGCTTTAGATTAATGACGAAAGTCATAAAAAATGAGTTGCAACGATTTATCCTCTGAGGAATGAGATTGGGTTCGAAATTGCCTTAAGTAGTTTTGAGAGTAAATTAGAGAAATTAATTATTGAATTTACAAACATAAAAAGTAGTGGAATCCGAAACCCTAGTTCTCCTGCTCTTTGGATAATACAGTTAGTTTTTCTTTAACATTTTTCTTAATTAATCTTAAACCAAATCTTTATAAAAGTCCGAGAATCGAATCTTTATTTACCACTATTAAAACTACATCAGTTTTTGGCGCTGCCGATGCGGGCTTGCCTTTAGGTTAGGTTTAAGATATTTTTTTTGTAAATATTTTATTTTTATTAGATTTTACTCTTTGGGTATATTCTATTTTTGGTGTGCAAAATATTTGAAATTTAAATTGGGAATAAAATTTTCGCACCAAACAGGTAAGTATCCAAGTTTTTATTTTTGTTCCCTTTTGTAAATATTTATTTTAGGAAATATTCTGATTTTTTTTAGATATTTGTTTATTTGTACATAATTAGATTAGGTTTATTTTTTATTTTTTTTGTATTTGTAAATATTTTATTTTATTTTATTGTATTTATTATTTATTTTTATTATAAAAAAAAACACGTTGCACACAACAATTGTATCGTCATACAACCGAATTTGGGAAACCCGTGGAAAAGTACGTTGAACCCGTGCCTTGGGCTTTATGGGAGTTTCCAGCCGAAATTCCACAAACCTTAGCCCAGTACCGTTGACCAGTCTTTGACTGTAGGTATATTCTGCTTAAGGTAACCTGGGCCTACCAAATTTAGGCGACCCTACATTTGCATGTGCACAAGAAATGTCGAACTGGTATTATACTGACCAATATAATGATTATCCGACTCTGTTCCAAATGGACATTATCCGTACTATGACCCTAGTGTGGATAGTTTTTGGGACCACTGCCGACCTTCTAAAGGTTATGGTTCATACCATGGTGATCCCAATTATTATTCTCACATGCGTCAATCATATGAATGAGAAACTGAGCAATATTATAATGGTCATAATGAATGTTCTTTGCAACCTAATTCTTCTTATGAAAAGATTCTTTCTCTAGAAGATGTGCTCCGGCGTTTCATTGAAACTGCACAAATTAATGAAACCTTAATCAACGGCGCCAAAAACTTGATAAGTATCTAAACAGTACCTACAATGATAACTGCAAGTGCACAGTGTCCTAATGTAACACAGGGGAAGCACATGTCGATACAAGGAGTAACCAAAAAGGGTGTTTGTTTGCCGATAAGGCTAGATGTTGGTAAAGATGATGCTAAGAATGCAATAAACAAATACGAAAGCAAAGAATACTCTAAACAAGCAAATAACTAGGGTGTTAGGGCAATCGAATCCACCGCTTAACCTATACTAAGTCAATTCAGTCTCATTACTATTCTTGTCCCTTGTATAGATATGGGTGAACTTCTAGGCTCTACCGACTATCCAGATAGCAGTGAAGATTCTAGTCTGCTACACATCAAAGGGTAGTTTAAGGAGGATGGTTTAGTGTCACTAAGATAATTACCTAATCCTAGTATTAGTTATCCTCTCACAAAACAACTAACCGCATATCAATCACTTAGATGATTAAAAAATCCTGATATGGATATTCTAACTAAGGTGTCCCTCCGAAGTACTAACTGTCTACTTAGAGCACAACTAGTCAAAGGATCGAACAACAATCAGTTAAGCATGAGTTGCAGCATAATCAATATAGTGTTATTCTAACTACAATGGATACATGGCATACACTATGAGAGCAAAATGGTGAAGTGCTCATATTATATTTATCCAAAACATTATAGCACAACAAGAACAAAATCAGAAACATGAATCAAACTTAGCAATAGATTAATGGTTTCATCTAAACCCTAACTATGAAATCAGAACATCATGAAGATAATGAAATCAAACATAAACTACAACTTGGTGCACCGGCTAATCCGGGCATGAGTTTTACATCACAATCTCCTTTCTATTTATACACAATTCTCTTCTCAATCACTAGAAATTGATAATTAGAGAACACCCACTCACCCAAAACATGTTTTTCGACAAACCCTTTCTGCAATTCAACTCTTCAACTCTTTGATTTGATGTTCTCCAGTTGTTGAAGCTAACCCTAATCTTATCTCTCTCAATCATAGCTTCTAGGGCTACTGTTTTTGATAAGGGAGAAGATAAGATGGAGAGAGATACAGAATAGAGGTTTGATTGATGGCTTGCTAAGAAGGTGGATGTGCTCAGAGGTGATCGGGGATGGAATTGATTGATGGAGGTCTGCAAGTGGTGCTGGTTCTATAAGAGAGAAGAGAAGAAATGGAGAAGATATGTTATTGATCGATTTTGGGGAGAAATAGGGGTGGCTAGAGTGTAGGACAGATGCATCAAATGTCGATGTACCGAGGGGATGCCGTTGGGTGTTGAGCGACTGCATCAAATCTGATGTCTCGGGCACAGATATGGGTTTGGATCTTGGGACCTCTTGGAAACTCTTCTTCTAGGTCCATGTCTTCTTCAAAGCTAATATCTCAAGCCCACTCTTAGTTCTAGGTTGTGCAAGCGATATTCTTCACTCGTGGATGAAGTGCAAAAAATATTCTTCACTGCCTTTTAGCGCGAGTCTTTGTTGTCTCTCTTCCCTTATCACCAATTCTCTGCTCTTTTGGTTTCTCCATTCATCCAAGCTTTATTTATTACCTAAAAACACAAAGTTAATTAGTAAAAATATTTATTCTTGAAAACAATGAAAATACAGAATTTGGGATAATATATGATTTTAAAGCGCAAAAGATGAGTTAATTGCCAATAAACAGGTGTAGAAATATGCAATATTTGGCACTCATCAATAGGCTCTATCAATTAATTGAAAGACTCGATCAATCAATTGAAACTGGACAAAAATATTCCTTAGAAAAGAAAGAAAAAGTTACAGCTTTTAAGTGCTGCAGTCAATGAACCTACTACACGTTTAGGTGAGGATAAAAATAGTTTTGATGAAAATAATTACCCCAATTGAGCTACATGATAATAATGTTGTTTCCAGCTCAAATCCTAATTATATTTATGTTATAGCATAGCTCGGTTGAACCCACCAAGTGTTGGTATGTCAAGTTTGGTTGTCATATTTTAGTGAATCAAAACTCATCTAAGAGTCGCCTGATTATGTACTAGATACAACTTCGTATAGGTTAGACTAGAAAGTCTAGGAATATGAGACATACAAGTATTACTCGAAAACCTGAAGAACGTGAAGAAGAACGAGCTACAACGACGACATCATCCTTCCTCTTGAGGTTAGTAATATTGACTTGAACTGTTTCATTCCTAACGTATCTTTCAAGTCGTGCTATATTGAAAACATAACTGCGATGCTGTAAAGAATATTTTACTCTAGTAGTGAGACATGATCGTATGATCATAGTATTAAGGAACTAGACTACGAAGTATAACGCTTATCTTTTGAACTTCGTAGATATGACATCGACATAATATTATGAATGCTATTGTGATTATGTGTATGGGTAAAGGTGAAGATTTCATCCTAGGAAACAATGTTTTACATTTTTTTAAAGGAAGTACATTCATGAACTTGCTTATTGGTATTGTTATTCATTGCATATCTTTGGATTACCAATATGTGTGAGATGGTAGAGCCGATCATAACATGTTATGTATCTTGGTATAACTAATCACAATGCCTGACTTACGATTCGGTATGACTAGTTTTGATTAATTAGTGCAACCGATCCTAAGTAATCACCTGAGATGGTATCATCGATATTTGTAATTGGTGTGACTAATCACAAAAGAGTTGTGTAATCGATCCTTGTAATTGGTGTAACCGGTCCTAGTAATTGGTGTAACCCCTGGTAATTGGTGTAAGCGATCCTAGTGACTGGTGTGACCGATCACAAGCAATACCATGAGTATATGGTAACCGGTCCTGGTAATTGATGTAACCGATCCTGGTAACTGATGTAACCGGTCCTGGTAACTTGTGTGACCGATCACAAGTGTTCCATATTAAAGTATAACCGATCCTAGTGATTGGTGGAACCGATTGAACCCATGAATGTGATTTGATATTTCATCAATCACATAGTTGTCTTGGAATACAGATGAACCAATTCTAAACTTGTTTGGAAGTGTGGTATAATCGATTCCAAGATTGTAAATATGAAAGAGGATTTACAAAGAAAAGATGTCAACATACTTTGAACACGAAAAATAACTCTTTATCTTTTATTGTTCAAAGATATTCCTTAATTACTCAAGGAGATCCCGGTCCGAAATAAATTAAGAATATTTTAATTAAGGTTGTTAGTTTTATATGCTTTAATTACAAGCAATTAAATGCATATCTCTGGAGAATAATAATTAGTAATGTGCATTTACTAATTGGATTTTATTGAGAGATTTCGGAAAATATTGGACAAAGCATTTCATGGAATTATGAATACTGAATGGGCATTTGTTGCATTTCTTGATAATACTTTCGGTTTTGGAAATTCCTTGGTGTCCAAACATCCTTGGTCTATAAATACCTAAGTTTGCATTTCTAGCAAACTATCCTAAGAGCCAGGAAAACTTCATCTTTTTGTTGTTTCTGGTGGAGCCGTCTATTCGGAGAGGAAAGTACCCTAATTAAGAGAAATCTCTTACGACCGCTCGTTTAAAGACTTATGCGGGATCAAGAAGCTCTATGAGTACCGTTGGTGGGAAACTAGATAATTGCAGTTTATTAGTTTTCGATTGATTTGATTGACTAACGGTTGTTGAACTTTGATTGCACCTAGTTTGTTTATTCTTGAGAATCTTCTCTTCTGATATAAGATTCACTCAAACTAGATAGAAGTGTTGACGGGATCTTTAGAACTGTTTGTAGATCTAAAGATATCTTGTGATGATCCAGTGCCAATAAACTCTATTCTGTGCATGATTGATCACAAGAGATTCAAGTGGTCTTGTGAAAATTGAACTCTCTCAATGTTTTGAGAAATAACAAGTATTTAAACTTTTTCATGACATGAACTGTTGTCAAGATGAAATCAGAAAGTTAAAAGAAGAGAATTTGAAATTAAGAGATAAACTTGTCTGCTCTGGAAAATCAACACTTGATATGAATATATCAAAAGACAAGGAAGCAAGGTTGAATAAACCTATCAAACCTAAGGGTCTAGAATACTGCCGGGGCTTATTTCCGATGCATACAATGGGGGCACTATCAAAAACAATGCCCTGGTGTCACACAAATAAAGAAACTATGTCGATCCAAAAACCCAAGATCTAAGTCCAAATCAAAAATCACTTCAGAGAATCAACGTAAAAAATTGAATAATGTGATTTTTAGACATCAAAATCTTGTCTCAAATTTGAGAAACGAACCTAACAGTTCAAATATAAAAGATTCTCAAATCTGTAAGAATGTTGAAACCTCTAAGGGAAGTAAATTCAACAACCGAAAAATGATAACCTAACTTGGTTATCATAAACATGAATCCTTACTTCTTTACCCTCAAAAAGTAAACAGTAAGGATATGTATGTAAATATTTTAATAAAAATATTTCTAAATAAATTTTCGGTTAAAGAATTAAATGAAATAATATTCTCAAAGATTGTGAGAGAAACTTCTCTTATTAATAAGAGGGAAGGTTTTACATTTCATTTCATAGAGATCTGACAGAATGTCTACCTCTAGCTGCAACTCTCGCAAAGTTGAAAAAGTCTGAACTATATTGTTTCCTAACAAGAAACTTCGTCTTGAATCTTCAGATGGTGATTCAGACTCATCTCCAGAACTTCATCAAGATGTTCCTAATGTAGAAATCTCATCTCTTAATGATAATCTTCTCGAGAATCTTTCACTAAAATTAGATCTAATCTTATGTGAAGTAAGGAACATGGAAAAGGATTTGCGAAAGGAAGTAAAGAAAGTCAATGACAATGTTATTAGTCTTGAATCAAGATTAGTAATCATAGAAGATGATTGGAATCCTGTGAAATCTTCTGATCTGACTTCAAAAAACATCAGAGAAACTCTAAAGGAATAAAATTAGAGTCTTGTTTCAAAGAAAATAGACATCAATTTTTGATTTATTTCGATTATTGTATAAAGTCTATTTTTGAATAAAACTATCATTATTTATGAATAAAGTTATTATTTTATAATTTTTCTTGTGATAGTTTCTGATTACATAGCATGTGCTTGAATGTCAATATTTTTGCTATGTGTTTTCGGTTTATGGGATGTCTGATTTCGGTTTTCATAACCTTAATATTCGATCTCATAAGATGTGGACCCTTATGGTTTGTGTGACTTTTTGATTTAGCGGGATTAAGTTCTATCCCATGTTGGTATGCTTTATCAAAGGATCATAAGGTGTTCTGATTGAAACTCATATATGAAAAGTCACAATATGTTGAATCAATTTGTGTTTACATGAGTTGTGTTTAGCATAAACATATGTGTTTCGGGTTTTTAACTTTTGCTATTGGCACGCATTAGTTAAAACCGATTCAACCTTTCTCTGGTAAAGGTTGCTTATGTTGTTGTTCTTTTGTTCTTTTGAGAGGATAACAACATATTGGGGGAGAGTTCTAACTTGAACTTGCGCTTAATGATATATATTTCTAGGGAGAAGAGGATGCGGAATCTGAGGTAACGAATTTGTTAGTTAATCATTTTCCTGTTTAAGAAAAGCCTGTTTATATTGCATATATTTTGCTTTTGCTTAACGAAATTTCGGTACAATTGATATCCATTATGATATGTATGAATGTGTGTGTGTGTGATTCAATTGTTTCCGGTTAAGAAAAATTGTGTCAATTTATTTGGCTTATTGTTTGATATCTTCTTTATTGTTTGGTAACAAGTGTTTTTTCTTAACGAAATTTCGGTGCAATTGCGGTGCTATAATGTCTATGTTTGTTTCAATTGCTTCCGGTTAAGAAAAAAATTGTGCAAGTCAATTTATTTTGGTTTGTATGTATTTTTTATGGCTTAAAAAAATACGGGATCATTTGTTTAGTCCAATTCGATTTCGGATAAGAGAAACTAAGTTAATTCTGATCTTAGTTAGACTTATCAAATTAAAGGATTCGGTTATTCAAGTCTAATCGAATGCCTTGACAAGAAATACTAGTTAACTAACCTAGTACTTGTCTTGTCTAAAGAGAGAGGTCTAAGTTATTGTCTGAATAATTAGAACCTGATGAGAGAAATAAAGTTAATTCTGATCTTATTTTGGTCTTATCGAAATAAGCGATTGTATGTGTACAATCGGTTCAACAAGAGAACTAAGTTTCTTAGTCAATTTGTTAAACTATTAGGTAAAATTGCTTTGGGCAATAGTTTTCCTTCATAGCATATTAAAACTAAATTACTTGTAGTTTCGGTTTTAATATTGGTTATCTAAAGTGGTTTCTGAAACCTTCGTGCTTAACTCTTATAGGTTGTGTACAAGTCTTTTAGATTTGTAAGATCCTTTCGGTTTGACCTTTATTTGCTCGAACCTTTGTCATTTTGTGACAAAAAAGAGGAGAAATATATGGAGTAAACAAGTGATTTGCAATCACTAAAGAAAGGACAATTGTGCTTAAACGTTATATCTAACGAAAGAGTAAAGCATTGACTAAGGGGGAGAAACATATCATATTGTTGTGTAGTTATCTTGACTACAAAAGGGGAATAACAAAGATGTTCGGATTGAATATCTACCTATCTTACTTTTAGGGGGAGTATAAGCTTTGTTATTCAGATGTCAACAACGGCATTATTGATTGAATATATGCAGGTTATTGTGTTGTTGAAACTTGGAATCAAGCGTATGTATAATGAATTTTTGTAATTTGTTTATCCATATGTATTAAGAGTTTTGTCATTAAATTGACAAAGGGGGAGATTGTTAGAGCATAGCTCGGTTGAACCCACCAAGCGTTGGTATGTCAAGTTTGGTTGTCATATTTTAGTGAATCAAAACTCATCTAAGATTCGCTTGATTATGTACTAGAGACAACTTCGTATAGGTTAGACTAGAAATTCTAAGAATATGAGACATAAAAGTATTACTCGAAGACCTGAAGGACGCGAAGAAGAACAAGCTACAATGATGACATCATCATTCCTCTTGAGGTTAGTAATATTGACTTGAACTGTTTCATTCCTAACGTATCTTTCAAGTCGTGCTATATTGAAAACATAACTGCGAAGCTGTGAATGAATATTTTACTCTAGTAGTGAGACATGATCGTATGATCATAGTATTAAGGAATTAGACTACGAAGTATAACGCTTATCTTTTGAACTTCGTAGATATGACATCGACATAATCTTATGAATGCTATTATGATTATGTGTATGGGTAAAAGTGAAGATTTCATCCTAGGAAACAATGTTTTACATTTGTTTAAAGGAAATACGTTCATTAACTTATTTATGAATCGAAAGGGAAATCGCTAGGCTTATTGGTATTGTTATTCATTGCATATCTTTGGATTACCAATATGTGTGAGATGGTAGAACCAATCATAACTTGTTATGTATCTTGGTATAACTAATCACAATGCCTGATTTATGATTTGGTATGACTAGCTTTGATTAATTAGTGTAACCGATCCTAAGTAATCACTTGAGATGGTATGATCGATATTTGTAATTGGTGTGACCGTATAATCGATCCTTGTAATTGGTGTAACCAGTCCTAGTAATTGGCGTAATCCCTGGTAATTGGTGTAACCGATCCTAGTGACCGGTGTAACCTATCACAAGCAATACCATGAGTATATGGTAACCGGTCCTGGTAATTGATGTAACCGATCTTGGTAACTGATGTAACCGGTCCTGGTAACTTGTGTGACCGATCACAAGTGTTCCATATTAAGGTATAACCGATCCTAGTGATTGGTAGAACCGATTGAACCCATGAATGTGATTTGATATTTCATCAATCACATAGTTGTCTTGGAATACAGATGAACCAATTCTAAACTTGTTTGGAAGTGTAATATAATCGATTCCAAGATTGTAAATATGAAAGAGGATTTACAAAGAAAAGATATCAACATACTTTGAACACGAATAGTAACTCTTATCTTTTATTGTTCAAAGATATTCCTTAATTACTCAAGGAGATCCCGGTCCGAAATAATTTAAGAATCTTTTAATTAAGGTTGTTAGTTTTATATGCTTTAATTACCAGTAATTAAATGCATATCTCTAGAGAATAAAAATTAGTAATGTGCATTTACCAATTGGAGATTTTCTATTGAGAGATTTCGGAAAATATTGGACAAAGCATTTCCTGGAATTATGAAAACAGAATGGGCATTTATTGCATATCTTGAGATACTTTCTGTTTTGGAAATTATTTGGTGTCCAAACATCCTTGGTCTATAAATACCTAAGTTTTCATTTCTAGCAAACTATCCGAAGAGTTAGGAAAACTTAATCTTTTTGTTGTTTCTGGTGGAGCTGTCTATTCGGAGAGGAAAGTACCCTAATTAAGAAAAATCTCTTACGACCGCTCGTTTAAAGACTTCTGTGGGATCAAAAAGCTTTACAAGTACCGTTGGTGGGAAACTAGATAATTACAATTTATTAGTTTTCAATTGATTTGATTGACTAACGGTTGTTGAACTTTGATTGCACCTAGTTTGTTTATTCTTGAGAATCTTCTCTTCTGATATAAGATTCACTCAAACTAGATCGAAGTGTCGACGGGATCTTTAGAACTGTTTGTAGATCAAAAGACATCTTATGATAATCCATTGTTAACAGACTCCGTTCTGTGCGTGATTGATCACAAGAGATTCAAGTGGTGTTGTGCAGGTTTAATTGAAGATTAAAGAAGATTTGAAGAAGAAAAAGATTTATTATTGGTTTCTCATATCTTTGTGTAGCACAAACCTTGATCGGCTGGGATCCAACTAGAATCGGATTTATTCGATTGATTAGTTGCGTGAGATCGGTAACACCTAATAGTTCTCTTGAGATCTATTTTGATTGTTACAGATACGAATCTTATTACTTAGGTAATAGAGATTGGATTGATCTAACCAGGCAAAGGAGTTTATTAGTTTAAACGGAAGAGCCTTTGCATATGACTTGAGATATATTTATCTGGAAAGAATCAATAGAGTTGTTACCAAACAGATTTGTTGTTCCTTTACTGTTTGGAATACGATCCAAAGGAATTGTTCCAGTGCGTGCACTTATTGAATGTCGGAAGCGCAGGGATACTGAAGAAACTAAGTGAACTAGGGTTAGGTTCTTGGTCTCAACTATACGAAGTTGGTTTAGATTTTGTATGGCAGTTTAATTTTGAGAGTATTCAATTCTGGACTAGGTCCCTGGGATTTTCTGCATTTGTGGTTTCCTCGTTAACAAAATCTTGCTGTGTCTTTTACTTTTCTATTTCCGCAATTATAATTGTTTATTATAATTAGAAGTAAAATACACAAACGTTAACTCCGCTTTACTTGATAGTGATCCTATAGAGTTTGGTTAAGTCCGAACCTATTATCAAGTAATCATACTTTGATTGTTGTATTGTATGGATCTCGTATCCATAGACGATCACACAAAGTGTGAATACCGATTTGTCGTATTGTCTCGACTTTATCCATAGACAATCACTTTCGGTAAGAGGACTTATAGGTGGATAATTTAAAGATTGTGGTGTATTTGGGTACCCTCATCTTTTCAATTGATGATTATTCACGTATTCAAAAGGAAGTGGATTTGACTAGAGATACTATAATTTTAGACGGTGTAGTATATCATTGTGATTATGAAGCCTATAATGGTTTAGAGGAAACAGTTTATCCTGAGACTAGCGATTCAGGAACAATAGTATCTGTTGAGGATTATAGAAATGTAGAATCACATGATTACAACCTAGAAGAAATAAAAGACCATTTTCCTAAATTTGAAAATTCAGAAATTAAGGAAATTGTGACTAGTTTATCCAAGGATATTGACAACTCTAAGTTTAGGGGTGAATATCAATCTCTCTGTGGTTTACCTTTGACTCTTATAAAGGTCCCTAACTTGGGACTTTAAGTATATGCCTCTACCATCTTAAGAGATTACCTTCGTACACAGTTTCCCGAACCTAATTTTGTCCAAAATGAAACTCAGTAGTTAGAAACCCGTCATACTGTTGATTTGGTACATCTGGTCCATGATACCATAATTAACTTTGTTGTCCCACCAAAATTTTACTTACTAAATGTGGGAGTATCTCAATTTGAAATGTGTCATTATATAGTTTTTAGAACTCAACCTAATTATTTTAGGAAATTAGAATTGTCGACACATTTTCTTAAGATTGGCCACCACTTCCATTGTGGTCAATTGTGTGAATCAAATTTGATTGACATAAAGGATCCGTAATTAGTCATGTTATTATTATGTGCATGCAAGTTCTTATTTGAGTTTTTTCATACTCTGCGACCTGAACTTTCAGATCTTACCTTCGAGGAAATCCATCCCATGAAAATATTTTATCTAGACCCCTTCATAGAGCCTGAACCCGAACCACAACTAGATGTAGTTGTCTTAAACATGAAACTTGTTAGAGCACTGCTCGGTCGAACTCGCATGCGTTGCTATCTCAAGCATATTTGTCAATGTTAGTGATCAAAACTATAAGTCATTATTTCTAGCCTATTAATAGATGTCTCAGACTAGGACATAGATTGTGTAGTTGATCTTAGACTTCACGACGTTCATCATTTGAAGACGAAGAACTACTAAGGGGAGCTTGTGGAACTTCATCGACAAAAGGTATGTGGAGACTTGAACTCATCTATCACTTGGAAAGTCTATTTCTACTCTATCTCCTATATTGAGAAGTCGTATTACGATATAGTTTTCTATATACACATCTGAGATTTCGAGCTGAGTATATCTCGCTTACATATTTCTCGAAATATGTGTTGGAAATCTTTCACTTCGAACAAGCTCATCTTATATCATGAGAAAATTGTCGAGTAACATCTTACATGGTTTGTGTGATACAATCATTTGGTGTTTGTCTTGGAATGTTTCGTTATGATTATTTTAATAACCTCAAAATTGTTCTGATGCTAATAGTGTGTGAAAACGGCTATTGTCATCTCTAAGAAAGTTTCAATGATTGAAATAAGAGTTTAGAACACTTAACCAACATTGGATTATAAACATGTTGTGCACTCTTGCACATATGTAATCCATGTCCGGGAACCTAAGTATGCGTACCAGTTTGCGTACTGGCGTACATGTTCATATCCGAGAATTTCTGCTAGGATTGGAAGTACGTGTACCCGTTTGCATAATGCCGGAAACCAATCTCGGTCCGGGTATTTCAAGTATGCGTACCCGTTTGCATACTTGAAGGTTAAACTTCTAAAATCGGTTTTGTACATGAACATAAACATTTATATAATAAGGAATGCAATCTTTGCAAACCGTGGCTATAATGTTCATGATTGATTCGAGTGAATCAATTTGATTTTTCTTCAATTGTGTTCTTGTATAATTCTATGAGAATATAACAATTGAACAACTCTTTAACTAGTTTCATTTGAGTCATTTGAACTAGTTATGGTTAAGATGAATAGGGTTGATATGAGAGTAATCATATGGCTAACCTCGGTTAACTATTTGTGAACCAACATGGTGTACACGTTTAGGTACGGTTACATAAACCTAAATGAGGGTACATTTCATTTGTGTGTAGCAAGCTAAGTTCGATCTAAGGGTTGAAAGATATTAGCTTGGTTGAATCAGGTTTTTCATCCAACGGTGAATATTGAATACTTTGTTACCAAGGTAACTTAGATTGGAAACCCTGATTTGGAGACTATATAAAGGAGAACTCTAGCAACTGGGAAACCTAATCCCCATACCTCTTGTGTGTTACTAGTTGCATAACTAGAGTCGATTCTCCTTTAACCTTAGGTTTCTTATCGAGACCCTGTAGGTTAACGACTTAAAGACTTCATTGGGATTGTGAAGCCAGACCCAACTATTTTCTTTGTAGTTGTGTGTTCTGATCTTGCCCGATTCTATCATATTGAGTATAATTGAAATAATTAACTCGAGATTAATTTCTCCGATAAGCAAGATAAAAGTAAACACAAACATCTTCGTCTCATCGTTTGTGATTCCACAATATCTTGTTTCGCTAGTCGATTAAGATTATTGTGAGGTGATTGATAATACTAGTTTGTTCTTCGGGAATATAAGACCGTTTTATCAATTGGTTCTTGTTCACCTTGATTTATCAAAAGACTGAACAAAAACTCTTGGGTATTTCCGTGGGAGACAGATTTATTCAATCCTATAGACTTTTCTGTGTGAGACAGATTTGTTTATCAAGTCTTCGCCTTTGGGTCGTAGCAACTCTTGGTTGTGGGTGAGATCAGCTAAGGGAATCAAGTGCGTAGTATCTTGCTGGGATCAGTGACGTAAGGGACGCAACTGTACCTTGAATCAGTGTGAGATTGATTAGGGTTCAACTACAGTCCAGTCCGAAGTTAATTAGTTGTAGGCTAGAGTCTGTAGCGGATTAATACAGTGTGGTGTTCAATCTGGACTAGGTCCCGGGGTTTTTCTGCATTTGCGGTTTCCTCATTAACAAAATTCTGGTGTCTGTGTTATTTATTTTCCGCATTATATTTTGTTATATAATTGAAATATCACAGGTTGTGCGTTTAGATCAATCAATTAGAATATCCAACCTTTGGTTGTTGATTTACATTGATTGACACTTGAACATTGGTCTTTTGTACCGTTCAAGTTGTTTCACATAATAATCATTCTAACGGATTTCTATCTGTTTGATTTGCTGATTATATTGTGAAACAGAAATATTAAACTCTTGTATATACTTTTCTATAGATTGAGTCTGACTGTCTAGTTGATTCTCTAGAAAGTATATTAGAGTAAGTCCTCTCAGATTACCAAACGAATTGTTGGGTGTGGTTGTTGTACCCCCGCATTTTCAATTGGTATCAGAGCAGGCAAACACATTAAAGACCTTATAAGTCTGTGTTTATAGCGATCTGATATGGACAGAAGTGTTATCTCTATAAACGTACCACCAGTCTTTGGTGGCTCAAATTACTTGTGGTGTAAAATTGCTATGCATGCCTTTATTCAAGCGCGTGATTTTCAATCATGGGTTTATGTAGTTAATGGATATGATGCTCCCGTTGTGGCAGTAGGGAATGCGACCGTTCCTAAGGATATTGGTGCATATGACGCTGCTGAGATACTTGCTGCAAAGAAAAACTCCGACGGTTTGAATGCCATCATACATGCCATTACCCCAGATCTTCAGCACCATGTGACTCTGTGCACTCGGTCTAAAGATGCTTGGGATATCTTAGAAACCGTATTCGAAGGGAATACCAGTGAAAAGGAAGCTAGGCTTCAAAATCTTAATTCCGATTGGGAAACCCTTCGTATGGCAGCTGAAGATTCATTTGATGAGTTTAATCACAAAGTGTCTGAAATTGTTAATGCATCTTTTGCATTGGGTAAGACTAATCATGAAAAGGACATTGTGATGAAATTTCTCAGATCGCTGCCATCTAGATATGATTTTAAGAAGCATGCCATCGTTGAAGGAAATAACCTTGATGCTCTCTCCAGAAATACGTTGGTTGGAAAGCTAAAGATCTTTGATCATGAGCATACATCCAAAATCGGAAAGGATGTTGCTTTCAAAGCACAAAGGAACACTAAATTACTTGACAAAAGTAAAAGTGTTTATGTCTCCGAGGATGATTTTTCTGAGGCTGATTCATCAGACGAAGATCTTGACAAGTCAGTCTCTTTGATCACAAGACAGTTTAGAGATCTTCTATTGAAGAGAAGTAAACGATTCTCCAGAGACAAACCCAGATCATTAGTTAAACCTCACAATCGCATTCCTCCTAAAAACAGGGATGCTGACGAGGATGATGACGAGGATATGCCAAAGTGCTTTAAGTGTAAAGGTTTTGGTCATTTTGCAGATGAGTGTCCAAACCGTAGAAAATACACTGGGAACAAAGGTCTTGCTGCAACTCTTGATGAAATGTATGATCACTATGATTCCAATGAAGACAAAAAATCAAGTGTTGCACTTCTTTGTGAAGATATTGATTTTGATAATTGTAGCAATACATACATCAATCTTGATATTCTTCTAGAAGAAGACTCAACCCATCTGGAAGAAAAAATTAACCTTTCTGTTGGAAAATCTCTGTCTGATTTTTCAGGTTCCACTCTGTGTCTAGCAGCTTGCACATCTCAGGTATCTGAATCATTTTATCCATTGACATGCTCTTATTGTTCACTCAAAGGTCATGAACTTTCAAAGTGTTTCAAGTACAAACACAAGATGAGATATGTCAATAAACTTCAACGAAGAGAAAATCGCCTAGCAAACAAGCTTAAACTTGTTTAAAAAATCGCTGAGGTATGTAAGATTTTATCCTCTTCTAAGAAGTTGGTTTCCAAAGATAAAACAAGACCATTAGATAAGAGAGCATGGTCTAAACATTTTGATAGACAGGGTTCTATGAATTCCTTTCAAAAAGGTTATGGTGGACAAATTGTTGTTCACCGCAACACAACTTGATTGTGTTATTTTGGTGCATGTTGTCTCATGTGCCTGATCAAAAGAGACAAGATTGTGCACACCTTAGGCTTTAATAAAAGAAAATTAGTTTTTTTTTTCTTATGTTTCTTAGTTTTTGCTTTGGTTTGCAAATTTGTTTCATATCTAATTGATATTGGAAGGGACTTCCCTGTCTAATCAATAAAAGAGGGTTATTCTCGACAATTCTACTCCCTTTAGGGTTGTGATTGTGCGTGCGTGAACCTATATGGTTAAAGGTTCCGTAACCCTACATTCCTTTTTCCTTCTCTGAAACTCTTTTCATCTTAAGACTGCCTGTTGAGTTTAAATTGTGATTTCCTCTCACAAACCCATACACGTATGGATACTCCATGCATCATGTCTTCTGATCGAAAAGATGTTAATATGATTGTTAAGCCATCAATCATGAAGGAAAAAGAGAAATCTCCTTTACCTCCAACCTTGAAAAGAAAAAGAAGGAATGTGAGGAAGCCAAGAGTTGTTCCTTCAAATTCTCAGAAGTTTTCTGGTGTTCTTGAAGAGTTGAAGGAAACAAGGAAAGAGATTCAGCAAATAAAGGCTTTTGTTATGAGAACTCTCGAAATTCAGAAGGCCCTGGTTCGACATCATCAGCCAAGAAGGTTTGTTGGAATTGACTCCTTTCTCCATGAACCTTATGTTCCTATGGCTGTTGACGACAAGGATTTCGGGGACGATAAAGAATTCTTCAGAGGTCTCAATGTCTAGTAAATCTTCTTATGAGAATTTATTTCTTGTGTGTTTTTAGAAGAATAACTAGGGTTTGGTATAGCCATTATTGTGAGTACACATAGCTATGTCCAACGATTTTCATCTTCAATGTTTTTAGATTTATTTATTTAAATTCTAAGTTATTTGGAAGATGATTTTTACAATTTTAATCTTTATGATTTTACATATTGCAAATTGTCATGGGATATGTTATTTAAGTCCGTGAACCTGTGACTGTCCCATACTTATTCAAAAGTTATCTCTATTATGTCGGTATGAAAGTATTGATAAAAGATAGAATGAACTTTTGAAAATACAAAAGTTAAAGCCTTTTATGTCATTATTTTGATGGAAGAAAGGATAAAACTTTTGTTTACAAGGATTAAGTCTATTACATGTCATTGTGCAAATAGTGATAAAAAATAGAATGAATCCTTGTTTATTCCGCAGAATTGGTCATTCTCCTATCCACATTTTTGTGCATATACTGTGTTGCTCCGTAAGTTTTCTTATGTTGAGCATGACCAATTGAATTGATCACTCTCTTGTGGTTAATTTAGTTGTGTATTCCGATTGAATTAATCATGGGTTCCCTTGTGGTTAATTCAATTGAATATTTTGGATACAAATTTATGTTTTCATGTGATTTGGTTATGTCCAAAGAAATCCTTCTTGTAAAAGCAAGGTCGCCTTTGTTGTTCTTTTGGGAATGACATTTTATGGGGGAGAGTTCTTTTTGAACTTGTGCTTAATTGCCAAATCTTTGTGGGGAGTGCGGCTGTGGAATATTATAGGAGTTATCTTGTATCTTTATAAACTCCTTGATGAATGCATTTAGCTTCGGCTTTATGATTGCATCTAAATAAGTTGATAGGGTATTCTCTTTTGGTCATGAAGTATCTCTATGAAAATTTCATGAGGATCCCACTAGTTTTCGTACCTTTGCCAATTTTATTGACAAAAAGGGGGAGAATTAATGTGTAGTTTCAAACTACAAATACATATAGTTTATGGATCATTATGCAAGGGGGAGTGGTTATCATATTGAGATGAAGTATTGACTAAGGGGGAGTGATACATATCACCATAGTATTGTTGTCAAAGTTGTGATACAATTGAACTTTGATGCTGTGTAATGATACTATGACACTGTATAACAATGATTGAGAGCATTTGTTTTCTCATTGTTATCGCTACGGATCCTCAACAACGATGATGCTAAACTTACAACCTTTAGAATCATTGGAGTACTTGGAAGTGATGAAGATTTCGAGTCGTGTTGAAGATGCCAAGGAGATCAAGCATGTGGATGAGAAGCTACAATTTTTATTTATTTTGTAATCCATATGTATTGATAGTTTTGTCACTAAAATTAACAAATGGGGAGATTGTTAGAGCACTGCTCGGTCGAACTCGCATGCGTTGCTATCTCAAGCATGTTTGTCAATGTTAGTGATCAAAACTATAAGTCTTGATTTCTAGCCTATTTATAGATGTCTCGGACTAGGACATAGATTGTGTAGTTGAGCTTAGATTTCACGCCGTTCATCATTTGAAGACGAAGAACTACTAAGAAGAGCTTGTGGAACTTCATCGACAAAAGGTATGTGGAGACTTGAACTCATCTATCACTTGGAAAGTCTAATTCTACTCTATCTCCTATATTGAGACATAAGTCGTATTATGATATAGTTTTCTATATACACATATGAGATTTCGAGATGAGTATATCTCGCTTACATATTTCTCGAAATATGTGTTGGCAAGCTTTCGCTTCGACCAAGTTCATCTTATATCATGAGAAAATTGCCGAGTAACATCTTACATGGTTTGTGTGATACAATCATTTTGTGTTTGTCTTGGAATGTTTCGTTATGATTATTTCAATAACTTGAAAATTGCTTTGATGCTAATAGTGTGTGAAAACGGCTATTGTCATCCTCTAAGAAAGTTTCAATGATTGAAATAAGAGTTTAGAACACTTAACCATAATTGGATATGTCATGTTGTGCACTCTTGCACATATGTAATCCATGTCCGGGAACCATAGTATGCGCACCCGTTTGCGTACCGGTTTGTTTGAGTAATCCGAGAACCTAAGTATGCGTACCCGTTTGCGTACTGGCGTACAGGTTCATATCAGAGAATTTCTGCTGGGATTGGAAGTACGCGTACCCGTTTGCGTACTGCCGGAAACTAATCTCGGTCCGGGTATTTCAAGTATGCGTACCCGTTTGCATACTTGAAGGTTAAACTTCTAAAATCGGTTTTGTAATGAACATAAACATTTATATAATAAGGAAGGCAATCTTTGCAAACCGTGGCTATAATGTTCATGATTGATTCGAGTGAATCAAACCAATTTTGCTTCAATTGTGTTCTTGTATAATTTTATGATAATATAGCAATTGAACAACTCTTTAACTAGTTTCATTTGAGTAATTTGAACTAGTTATGGTTAAGATGAATAGGGTTGATATGAGAGTAATCATATGGCTAACCTCGGTTAACTATTTGTGAACCAACATGGTGTATACGTTTAGGTACGGTTACATAAACCTAAATGAGGGTACATTTCATTTGTGTGTAACAAGCTAAGTTCGATCTAAGGATTGAAAGATATTAGCTTGGTTGAATCAGGTTTTTCATCTAACGGTGAATATTGAATGCTTTGTTACCAAGGTAACTTTGATTGCAAACCCTGATTTGGAGATTATATAAAGGAGAACTCTAGCAACTGGGAAACCTAATCCCCATACCTCCTATGTGTTACTAGTTGCATAACTAGAGTCGATTCTCCTTTAACCTTAGGTTTCTTATCGAGACCCTGTAGGTTAACGACTTAAAGACTTCATTGGGATTGTGAAGCCAGATCCAACTATTTTCTTTGTAGTTGTGTGTTCTGATCTTGCCCGATTCTATCATATTGAGTACAATTGAAATAATTGACTCGAGATTAATTTCTCCGATAGGCAAGATAAAAGTAATCACAAACATCTTCGTCTCATTGTTTGTGATTCCACAATATCTTGTTTCGCTAGTCGATTAAGATTATTGTGAGGTGATTGATAATACTAGGTTATTCTTCGGGAATATAAGACCGGTTTATCAATTGGTTCATGTTCACCTTGATTTATCAAAAGACGGAACAAAAACTCTTGGGTATATCTGTGGGAAGCAGATTTATTCAATCCTATAGAATTTTCCGTGTGAAACAGATTTGTTTATCAAGTCTTCGACTTTGGGTCGTAGCAACTCTTGGTTGTGGGTGAGATCAGCTTAGCGAATCAAGTGCGTAGTATCCTGCTGGGATCATAGACGTAAGGAACGCAATTGTACCTTGAATCAGTGTGAGATTGATTACGGTTCAACTACAGTCCAGTCCTAAGTTAATTGGTAGTAGGCTAGAGTCTGTAGCGGCTTAATACAGTGTGGTGTTCAATCTGGACTAGGTCCCGGGGTTTTTCTACATTTGCGGTTTCCTCGTTAACAAAATTCTGGTGTCTGTGTTATTTATTTTCCGCATTATATTTTGTTATATTATTGAAATATCACAGGTTGTGCGTTTAGATCAATCAATTAGAATATCCAAACTTTGGTTGTTGATTTACATTGATCGACACTTGAACATTGGTCTTTGGTACCGTTCAAGTTGTTTCACATAATAATCAGGCTCACGGATTTCTATCTGTTTGATTTGCTGATTACATTGTGAAACAGAGATATTAAACTCTTGTATATACTTTTCTCTAGATTGAGTCTGACTGTCTAGTTGATTCTCTAGAAAGTATATTAGAGTAAGTCCTCTCAGATTGCCAAACGAATTGTTGGGTGTGGTTGTTGTACCCCCGCATTTTCAAAACTAGACAAGGGTGTACTGTATTTGTTCATTTTCTTTCCATTCTTTTTATTTGTGGTAGCTTTATTCGGTTTTGATAACCCCATAGGTTCCGACTATTGCTATATGATTTTATGTGGTGACTAATTCTACCAACGTCTGGCTTAAGACACTAAACTTAGCGCTTTAAGGGAGGCAACCCATACATGATGATATTATGGTCCCTCTGGAGGACCCTCCTCTTGTTTTACATTAGTGGAATTTTGTTTTTATTTTCTTTCATGTTCTCCATGGAAGGATAGTCACACTTCGCCCAGGTACTATCTTTCTGGCTTCTCTCTTTACTGATTCATGTTGTTACTTATATTTTTGGTATTGCACTTTAATTTGAAACATTGAGGACAATGTTAGATTTAAGTTTGAGGGTGAGGGAAAAACTTTTAGTTTGTTTTTAATTTAAAAAATAAAAAAAATTAAACTCCATAGCCTAGAAACTTGTGCCAATTCAGGATGACACTAACCAATCTAAGTGGATGGCAACATCTTGGTTGTAGGAGTTGATGAACCCAATAACAGAGTCTATTCATAAAAAGACAGAGTTCATATGTTATAATGATATCATCACACTATGTTCTGTTTTTATTTTATTTTATTTGAAAACTTATATGTTTCTCTACGTGATTTGGCAGGGCACACGCATCGAATTGTTACCACTGTCGGGATGGAGTAGAGTGTTTGAGTTACTAAAAAAATAATAAAGAGACCAGACCAAACGGGATAATTCTCCAAAAAAAAAATTTTACACTTGGATATCAATATGTGTGTGTTCTCCCTGTCTCCGTCGCCTAAACAAGCGTGGAATGCAGGATCCACGGGAATTACCATGTAATCTGCTGACAAGAAGCATGCGCTTGGATCAGAAAGATCAAATCATGTTGTTAAAAAAAAAATCAAAAAATTTAGAAGGCACAATTGGGGGATACTCTCATAGATTGAGGGATACTCAAAGAAAAAAAAGAAAAAAACATTATTAAGTAATTTAAGTACCCTTTATCCAAATAATTTTTATAATGACCTAATTAACCTTAAATATCCTCAAGCGTATTAGTAGTCGGCAATGAGAAATGTTAACCGACAATACCGACTATGTTAGTCGGTATTGCATTCATGTGTGAAACCAATACCGACTCATTTTAAGTGAAAAAGAGAAATAAGATGTTTATCAGGAATCAGATGGCATAATAATAATAATCATAATATAATAATATCCATGTTCCTCCTCTGACTATTTAATAGGTATCAGCATTCGTTGGTTCAGTTCTTTGGATCTTCTCAGAAACAAATGAAATAGAGATTAACAAAAGATTCAGTTCTTTCTTTACCGTTTTAATATTCCATAGATACCAAAGTTCCTTCACTTATTTAATCATTTCCTGCTATATATATATCTATATTATAAGGGACAATGATGTTTTTCTCTATGGACGGTTATCTACATTTCAGACATATAAAGGACGGTCACGATTCATCTAAATGGGGATACAGTTTGGCATGATAAAATGCCATCAAGATTGTGCCACGTGGTTGCCTATTCCACTCTCTCCCTCTTCCTGAATAAAATCCGGAAGAAAAAAACGCACAGACGAAATAAATGTCCAACCGATTAAATTACGTTTCAAATTGAAGCTCTAAAAACGTAACTGAGTGGACTCTCATAAGCCTACGCGTATCTAGAAATCAGTCCAGCCGATCAACACATTCCAGGTAAGACTCAAATTAAGGTTCTTATATCTTACTCCCAATTTTGGTTTTTCTTATCTTCTATTAATCCCTAGATTTCTTATTCGCATTTCTTTTTTACAGCTATTGATTCTCAATTCGTTGTTGTTATCTTGATTCTTAAGTAGCGAAATTAGGGTTTGAAAATTTGGTGCGGTTCCAGTGTTGCTTCACCTGTGCAAGGTCATTTCTTTCAACCTTTATTCGGTTGATTTTTAGGGTTTGGTGCATAGATATTCCCCTTTTCGTTTACATTTCAGTTCCTCTAAGTATTATTGTTTTTTTTTTCTTGGGTGTTTAAGGTGCCTTTTGATCATTTCAATTATAGGTAACTTATTTGATTATGTTCATCCATGAAATTACATTTGTTTAACTAGATTGTGGTGCACGTATATCATGGATCGCGGTGTGGTTCAATACGCTCCATTTTGATTGTATATTTCAGTTTCATGTATTACCTTCATATTGGTGTTCAGATTATCGAAGCATTACGAATGGAAATTGAAGTACAAAGAAGATTGAGTGACCAAGCTGAGGTAATCTTTCTAAAATCTTTCGGATACATGCCTTTGAATAATTGAGATTCTAGCTGACATGGTTTATGAGCTTCCCATAACAATTGGGTTTGGGTCTTTCATTTTCTTACGACCATTTTAAGTCAATTTAGGTACTGACGGTAGCTTGGTGAATTGTTAAACCTACACTAAACTTATTTCTGTAAAGTTAGGTTTGTTTTATTTTACATTTGTTTGTTATGCTAAGTTCATGTCTACTTTGCTACTTGAGTTACTGATATTTCTGTTTTTACCGATGGACGATGGTGTTTTTACCTATAACAACATTACACAGACCAAGCAGATCATGAGTACAATGAGTTCCATAAGAAAAATACATCATGGGTTTGCTTTCAAGTAGATATTTTGTTGGACTCCGTGTTTTATAGTACCAACATTTTTCCAAGGATGACTTTGTTAAAGTTTTATATTCAATAGGTAATTCAATGTGCTCTTTTTCTCTTTAGTTTTTTTTCCTTTCCATCAAAACGAGATTTGTCATACTTCATGGGCAATTTCACATGAAGCATGGTTTTTCTTTGCTAGGTTTTGTACTACTGATCCTTCTGTGAGTTCAACACAGAAAACTATCTTGCTTACTTTTGGTTGTAAACATCTAATAGGCAGTTAATATGTGATATCTAATATGCTTATAAACCCCTGTTTTTAATTCCTGTAAGATGAGTTTGGTAAAGTTGATTTAATTAGTACAGAGAGTGTTTAGTTATGTGCCTAAGAGAAATGTTATTGCTTGGAACACCATGCTTCGTGGTATACAATAATGGGTAGATATTTAGAAGCGTTCAAGTTGTTCAAAACTATGATGAATATGGACATTAAACCCATTGTTATTTTTATTAATGTCTTTCCCGCAATTGTGGGATATCGGAAGAGTTCTGTTGTTCTTTATCGGTTGCTTCTTAAATTGATTACTGATCATATTAGTAATTTGTTTGTTGTGAGTATGCCGATTTTCATGTTTTCGTGGCTAGGTGACTTTGATATCACTAGATAAGTTTCTAATTTTTCTAGAGTGAGGAATATTGATATTTGGAATACCATGATTGGTGGGGTATGCACAAGATGACCTTTATGGTAAAGCTCCCGAGATGTGATTGATAGTTAATATATCTCAATAGCCATTATTTTAAAAGCATAAGAGATCGCACGTACAAGGCTCATTCTCTGATTTCATATTTTTTTGTTGGGAAAGGTATCGACTAACTTCCTTTCATGGTTTATCGCCTTTCAGCATTAGTTTGTGTGTGTTAAGGTGGTGGACTTAAAGTGACTGTTGTTGCAGGCCCCTCTAGGACTAACTGGTAAGTGCAATAGACTGAGTAGTGGTCTGTAAATGTGGAAAAATGGCAAGTACTTGGGTGGATTAAAATTGTAATGACCTAATAAGTTAGACAGAGCGTTACTTAATGATTTTGGTAAATGTTTGAGATAAATTAATAATTTGACATAATAGTTTATCCAGAACATTATTGGAATCATTTAATAGTTTTTCCGGAATAAATTAGATTGTAACTGCAAAAGAATAAAAATAATTTGGCATTAGTACATTACCATAATATTCATTTATCTCTTTCCTTTGCCATTCCCTACTCGACTCAGATCCAAATCCCTGCTTCCCTCAAAAGGGTCTCAAATTTCTATCTGTTTAACATAACTGTGTTGACTTAATGGTTAAGTGCACGTTAGTAGTACCATTTTGGAGAGTTTGGTTAGTAGACGTATGCACGTTAGTAGTACTAAACAGGAACAAGGTAAGCGACCCTTAGATTAGAGTCTGATTGTCGATTTCCTCTTAGTTCTCGACGTCAGTCTGGTGGATGTTCACTTACGGATTTAACCTCATGGATTTCTATCCAAAATAGAAAGTTCGCTAACTCATAGATGTCTAGAAGTTAAAACTAAGCTGCGGAGAAGAAAATTGGTGATTCGCAAACTTGAAATAAAGTTAGTACAGGACGGTACATGTCGGCATCTAATTCTGCATTAGGTGCATGCAATTTCACCTGTTACATTACAAGTTTAAAAACAATGGTTTATTTAGTAAATGTAATAAGCGATTGCAAAAAAGTTACTTTACACTGTCTAAGTTAAAGAGATGTGGTGTTTCTGCATTCTAGCGTTGAATAATAAACTTTATCTATACTTTTGTAGTTTGTGGCCGAGAAGGTTCAACGGATCCACATGGATATGGCAGACCTGTTAGGTATGAAAAGAAGAAGATGGTAAGCGGATTGCCACTACAGCAGTCCAGGAGAAATAGAGCATACAAAGTTGTCACTACAGGTAACTAAAATACCCTACCCAACATTTAAAATCACAACAACTTGGCTGATCTACAAACATCAATTTGTGTAGATTGGGACTGATCCATTGCCAACTGTTTCAGTTTGTCTATACAAAATTCGTCCTCTACATCCTACAGGTAAACCATGTTACACGTGTTGTTTGCAAAGGTATTTAGTATTACATTTCCTTACTTTCCCAACATGTCGAATGCAGATGTATCGGGTTTCCTAAGATATACCCATCGCCAACATCCAGCTGCTTCAAAGGTACGGTGGCCAGCTGTGCCGAATGCCTGAACTCACAATTGAGATGTTAGTTATGCATCATCTTCCATTAACATCGTTATATTCGAAAGTTTACTGACACGGTGCCACCTCAATATCTTAATGCACACGCATAACCAGAGTCTGAATTCCTGTGGTAGGGGTTCCACATTGAAGATTGCCATTTGGGTGTTTTGTTGCTGATCAGGTTGGTAACAACCAAATTGATGCTGATTTCAATCCAGGCCTGGTATTAGGCAGTCGTATGCTCCACTTTCATGAAGAACCATCAAGGTATCGCCCTATTTATCAAAGTTTTACGTATTCTATGTTTTGCAATGTAGGGTATCATGGAAATGATTATGCCCAACCTGTTGAGCATTATTACTGAGAAATTCACTCTATCCTCCACAAATGTTTACTTGACAGAGAGGGCGAGTCTGTCGGCATGAAATGAGGAATGAGGATATGAGTACCATCACAACACCATCTTGGACGTTCTCCAGGGAGGCTTGACAAGGTATCTTAATGCAGTTAAAATGCATTAAGTTACATATGGAGACTCAGTTGCTCAGGCAATCTATCCATCTGAGGTTCAAAATCATTTAAGTTTTGATGGGGATCTCCTTCAAGAGTTAGAATCCATCGCCAGTTTTCTGACTTTGTTCAGATATCAAAATTGTGAAGTCAAAGTGCTCTCTACTCAAAGAATTACTAGAAAAATGCTCTGTAATAGTCCTGCTTATTTTTTTCTTTGACAAGAAATTTACACTGCACTTTACTGTATATATAGATAAAAAAATATATGAGATGTAAACCCAACGGACTATCCAAATGTCGGCTGGCAAATTCCATTTCGTTTCTTCTTATATCAGAATGGAAATATGAGCTTATCAAAATTTTGATGGAACAATAGTCAAAGCACTAATCGGAAGTATTCTCTTTTAGTCCTTGTCGAACTTCCATAATGTTGTTGCATCAATATCTTCGCTAGATAGTATTTATGATAACTGATTGGGTAGATAAATACTGAACATACCAAAGCCGTGCCGCGGCATGGAGTGAGTATCTTGAAGCATTTTAGAAACATCGAATAAAGTCACGCTTCACAAGAGCAATAACAATCCCGTGACAGCACGGGACATATCTTAGTATATATATATAGGAAAACCCCTAATTCGTTGGTTCAAGACAGGAACCGAGATGATCTTAATTAAAATAGATCAAATCTAGCTGTCAACTTTCTATGTTTTGTTCTAAATTTGGGGGGTTTCAGCGTATTGAGTTTATGATCAATGGAAAAAATTGGACAGTTTGGTATTTAATTTCGACAAGCTGACCTTAAAAGAGCAATTTTTATATTAAGTTTTCTTTATTTTGATCAGATTTCTCTTTTTCATGTTTTTAACTTAAAAGGTATAATTAGGGGATACCAAATTACAAATGCCCCCTGAGCCAAAATTCATCCCCATATGACCGTGAGTATCCCCCAATTTGTGAGAGTATCCCCCAATTGTGCCTTCAAAATTTATTCAATAAAATCGACCGCTGGTTCCCTTGTATATGCCAGTTGAGTTGATCTAGAATTAAGATTATCGACCTCTGGTTCCCTTGTATATGCTAGCTGTGTTGATATTAGTCCAGACCAGTATCTCAATCTATTAGGATTCATAGGTTCATCTTGGCAGTGGCCTTCAGACAGATATGGGAAACACCGTTCACTTTAGTCAACATCGTTTTAAACCATATATCTCTATACCCATTTTCTTAATCCATTCATTTGTGTGAATCCGATATTGATATCCATAGTGCGACTATCTGAGTAGAGCTCTGTCACTTATATATATGTATATGATTCGCATCCGGGTACTTCCTCCTGTAGTCAATGAGAGTATGCCAACCAAGGAGATTCTTTAGTGTCATTCCTGAATTATTCACAGATAGCTAGGGTCTGGAGCAAAGGTTTTGTGTGTACACCTCTTGTAAACCCTCCCGAGACTATAACTCGGCCACTAGGGCCACCTAGGGGTTTAAAGGCTTGTTGCACACGCTAAGTGCAATTACGATGCCTGCGACAGTGAGATAGGATTTTTATTTTGCAGACTAGATTTGCTGGGGACTAGCAAATAATAATTTTGGTGTTTTATGTCTTTGTAGGTATTTTTGGAGAAATAAGCTTTTGCGAAGAAATTGGCTCTAAAAGTGACATTTAAACCTCTGGAGAAGAGTACTAAGGGGCACCCTAATTACTAAAGGGATTCCGGACTTGGATGAGGATGACCTCATCTTCAACCTTTTGAATTTGCGTTTTGGCGGGAAAACTGTTTTTCAACAGGCAGAATTAGGGTTTTAAAATTGAAGGTGTTCTGAAGAGACTAAATCGCTGAAACTAATTGGGTTTGTCCTAAATGACTAAATAGGGCTGATAGTGGTCTTTGTTTCAGTTAGAATTGGTTAGATTGTCGAGAAAAAGAAAAACAAAGAGAATGTTGCCGGAAAGTTCTGTATTGGATTTGGAGGAACTGTAACGAGATTCAATCACGGATTTGGATCAATTTGGGCATGTTAAGGTTAGACAAGGTTTATTTGGGTGTTTGTTTCGAAAGAACTGGGCTAGATCATCATGTGGAAGAAAACAGGGGGCACGAGCTTTTCATGGGTCTATATGAGTTGCAGCTGGATTAAAACGCATACTGCGCGTGTTTGGTGAGTTGGGATATAACCACAGCGTGTAGGATAAAGAAAGAAAGTTAAACACCAAGCGATGCATGCAGAGATAAAGAAGGAAATAAAATCTTGTGTTATTGCAGAGGAGTAAAGGGAGGATTATCCGCATTAAACATCGAGATTTGAAGGCCCTGTGATGTATATAAAGGTTTCTAGGGATCTGTAGAGAGGGGACAGAGAGTTTGGGATAAAATAGATAGCTCAGAATCGAGAAATCACGAGTGGCAGAAACTCTGCTGTTGCTGTTGTTTGATCAAGAACACGAAGAACATAGTGCTGTCAGAAACAGTCGCGAATACAGTTGCAGAAACAATCATTGTATAATAACAACATCCATGTATCGTTTTACATCTTCAGTGGCAATAGCTCTTTAGCCGCTGAGCCTTGTTGTTGTTGAGCATATTTAGCAACCAAAAATCGTTGTAAGCAATCTTTATTATTATTAATTAATACAATGATTAATCGATTTGCTTCCAATTTCCGATTCATGAGTAGCTAAACTAATGTCTAGGGTTAAGGAAGAAACTACTTTTTGATGTGTAATTTTTAGTATTTAGTTTTCTTTAATTATTACTCTGTAATTAAGTTTTAATTGCTTAGAATTTTTCTCTTCTTTGTATGCTTCAGAATAACTGTTTTGGGTAGTTTTTAAGTTATCGATATTTTATAAGTGAAGGAAAAATAGGCTTTAGATTAACGACGAAAGTCATAAAAAATGAATTGCATCGATTTATCCTCTGAGGCATGAGATTGGGTTCGAAATTGCCTTGAGTAATTTTGAGAGTAAATTAGTGAAATTAATCATTGAATTTACAAACATCAAAAGTAGTGGAATCCAAAACCCAAGTTCTCCCTCTCTTTGGCTAATACTGTTAGTTTTTCTTTAACATTTTTCTTAATTAATCTTAAACCAAATCTTTATAAAAGTCTGAGAATCGAATCTTTATTTACCACTATTAAAACTACATCAGTTATATGAGAGTAAATTGGTTATTGCCCTAAAGGCCTATGAGTCCTGCTCTCCCATACTAGTACTACAATGCATACCCAATGCGACGGAGACCGGAATATTCTCATCGACAACTGTGTTATTCTTTTCCCCTTTTACCTGTTAATTCCCACGTGGCATTCACTACTAAACTCGTGTGTCAAAAAATTGGCGAACTGTTTGGGCTGAATTGAATGATACTGGAATTGATGTGACCGCTCAATAAGATACATCTTAATTTTGCTATATCCGTCCAAAATTGGGACATTGTTCTGCTTCTTCTTTACCGTTCTTTGTATTTTCTTTTTAATCTAATAAATCTCTCTTCAAATCAACAAAAGAAAAAAGGAGTAACATTACCAAATTTCATGCGTGTTAACAATCAAGTGAAATCAATTTTAAAGATTGTTTCGTTTTATATCAATTTTTGGTAACCCCATAAAATTTGATTGGCTCCTCCTGTAATGATCGTGAAAAGGGGGTGCTAGTCATTTTTGTCAAGAAAAGATGTTTAAAATTGTACACAAGGTTGATAAGTTTGACTAGATTTGTGCCCATGCTACCCATCGGGCATTTTTATTTTTAATCATATTTTTAGTTTGGTGTGCGGGGCTTCCCCTCATCCCGTGGCGATGCATTTTAATTTGGTGTAGCGGGTTTCACCCCGTCCCGTCTCGATGTACTAAATAGGTGGAAAAAAGATAGGAAATATGTACGAATTTTATTTATTTATTCATTTTATTTTTACAGAAAATATATGTGAAATACGTGGTTTTTTTCCCTTTATGTATTAATTTGGAGAAAAAAAGTCATAGTATGATAGTTACTCGACTCCAGAATTAAATTTGGAACTTCATAAAATTCTAAACACGGTAAGTTTTACTTTTGAGTTTATAATTTTTAAACTAATCATACGTTGCCAAATGTCCTCACCAAAATTTCCGCTTAAATCTTTATATACGGTTTGTATGTAATCCTACAAAGACAATGAAGTCGTTTTAATTTCGGTAATTCTTATAGATCCATGTTATACTTTTGAAGATGTGGGTACACGAAATGTCAAACTCGTATTACGTTATAACCTTACAAGTTATAGCGACTCCATTAGAAGATATTAAAAAAATTGAATTAGGGGTGGGTAGCTACTAAAATACTACTCCTATTTTAGGTTCATTCTGGTGAAGATAAGTCACTTGCGTACCTCGGTTTTTTTATATGCATCATAAACTTCAGTTGACTTTATCTTAATCTTACATTATATTTAATCGTACCTAATAAGTAATGCAAGCCTTGGGTAGTTTTTTTCTGGATAGGTTTCTCCTTGAGGTACTACGGGATCTACCAAAACATGATTTAAAGAGAATTCGTTGTATTTATAGAGAGGCCTTGCATTTATGGGAGTAAATTGTTAGCGCTCTCACATTGTTAACGCTTCAAATCCGGGATGATGGAGATTTTACTTTGCTAGAGGTTTGTGTCCCGTAGAACTTCCCTCATTCTAGTCATTTTCCATATTTACTATATAGATTCCGAATATAATAGTACCTTTTTTTTTTTTTGGAGAGAACCTTTCAGACAACCTTTCTGGCGCACATTTGTCCAAATAGAGCAACGACCTTTTTGTGTTTTGGGTTGTCAACGAGTTGAAGACTAAAGGACTATACTCGATCAAAATTATTATTATTTTCATTTTAAAACAGTCAATAAATTTATTGATAAAATCAGCAATTTTTACTTGGTGATTACTAATTGACTAACACACCACAATAATTGCCACCGTCATTTTCTATTTTGTCAACTGTCACGAAGTTGATCATCCTAGAGTTTCGAGAAATAAAATCACCAAAAATTCTTGGTTGTTCCTGTATGTACCTTTAACCCCTTCATCTGTGTACCTATGAACTGATCTTTCTACCCCATGACAAACACTTTCCTTTTTGTACCCCGACAAACCATAGATGTCTATTGTTTAGAGACAAAAATATAAGACCTTTTATCCTCTATCTTCTAAATATGGGTGTCAGGGTTCCTGAGCATATTTGAGAGATTCATCGTTATCAACCACAAAATCTAACTTGTCTAAAACACTACCAAAACATAAAACTATGATTTCCTTTAACATAGCCCATCACCACAAAGCCTCACTTTAGGTTTTGTTTTGATCTAGCAATGTTAGCTAGAGTAGCTTGGAGACTGATTCAGGAACCAGATTCTTTTTGGGCAAAAATTTTATGCTCTAAGTACTTTAGAAAGTAAATCTCCCCTGAGGGGAAAACCTCCTAATGAATGCTCTTGGATATGGAAATTTTTGTGTACATGACTAGAACTAGTTCACCAGTACAATATTTGGGATGCTGGGAATGACCTTAGTATTAATATTGGGGATGACAACTGGGTACCGGGCCTCAGTGGTAAACTATTTTCTTATCGTAATTCTTTTAAAAACTATTTAAAACTTGTCGCAGATTTAATGGATCCTATCATTAAAAAGTTGAATTCTTCTCTTATTCATGCTGTTTTTCCAGCAGATGTAGCATCAAAAATCTGTAAAATTTATAATTTATGGATAAATCAAATCTTCAAAAAAAGAAGAGATAAACTTAGATGGACTTTGACTAAATCAGAAGTCTACTTAGTTAAACCAATGTGTAATAAACTAAATGAAGTAGGTAAAAACATAGTAAGCTTATCTCTTCCTAAACCTTTTTGGAAATCTTTATGAAAATTGGGTATATCTCAAAGAATTAAACTGTTCTTCTGGAAATGCTTACAGAATGCCTTATCAACAAACTCAAAACTGTATAGTAAAAGATATAAACCCAACTTGTACTATGTGTTGGGAGGAAATTGAAACTACTGAACATCTGTTATTTCTTTGTTCTTATGCTAAAGAAGTATGAGAATTAGGACCTAACCCTATAAGACTACAATTTGATTATTCTTCCAATATCTTAGATTTGTGTAACGACTTGACTCAAAACCTTAAAATGGAAATATCTATTGAGTTGTTAACAAAAATGTCGTTTATATGGAAAGAAAGATGTAATATAGTTTTTCAAGGGAATTCAAAATCCCCTTCCCAACTGTCTCTTGAAATACAAAGGCATATACAGTAATGCTCCCAAAAAACATCTCATAAAAAGAATCCTAGTATATCAACAAAGAAATATAATATCCCTTGGACAACACCAGCAATAGATACTGTTAAAATAAATGTACATGCAGCATGGAATTTGGAATATCTATCATCTAGTTTTGAACTAATTCTAAGAGATGATGCAGGTAGTTTTAAAGGAGGAAGAACAGGACCCTCATCAAGAGGCAGAAGTTGTAGGTATTCTTTAGGCACCATACTGAGCAAAGGAAAAAAAAAGTATAATGCAATTCATCATTGAAGACGACTGTGTAAGCTTTTCAACTATCTCAATGGAAAATCTTATGAGATCTCTTAGCGCAACAAAACTCTTTTGGAAGAAGCAGCTAAAGTAGCTAGATCTTACCCAATTTGTTTGGGTTTTTATTTTGTTCCTAGGACAGGAAATGTAGCTGCAGGTTCCTTAGCCAAACTTGCAAAAACTCATGTATTCTTCACAAACTCTCAGTTGATAAATCTAATATTAAGAGGAACCATGTCTCTATATTAGATGGATCTACTGGTGTTGTAATTTAGATTCTTTATGAGTCGTAATTTTCTTTAATGAAATCTTGTTCAAAAAAAAAAAAGGTTTTGTTTTGATCAATTAAAACCCGCATAGGTTAAAATCACATATACAATAAAATCTGATCAAAGTGTGTCCCAAACAGTTAATTTAGAGTGCGACTTTGTGCACCCCTACTAAACCGGAGGTGCACGTTCCTCCCATCCTCATAGGTTGTACATCTAACCTTGGTTACTTACTTTTTTATTATAAGTTGGCATTTTCAAAACAAGGAATTTATACTTGGGGAACTGGAGAAAGAACAAACAGAACACATATTCCAAATTGACAACTTTGTAACTTCGTATGATCGTATCTATGATGGAACCTTTAACCTTGATTATCCCTCTTAGAAGCAAAAACTAATTTCATAAGATCCTTGCTTATTCTAACGGTACATAATGAGAACAGATGAATACAAATATGAGGTAGACTTAATCTCATATATCCATTACATATATATATATATGATTATGCAGTTAATTTCCTTATCTTACCCATTGATTGATGCTTTAAACTTTTAAAACGAGAGGTATCTATTCGCTTGAATGTATATTAATGTATGGAACACATAAAATCTGTCAAAGAAAAAAATATCATAACATTGTTTTTATTGAGTGAATTGGTTGAACTCATTCATGTGTAGCAACCCATCGGAAGTTTTCATCATCAACTATTTTCTTGAGTTTCCTTAAAAAAACATTTGATTTCTCTTTGATCTTTGTTAATTAAAAAACACATATATCAGGGTCCATACGGTATGAAAATCACATCTATAATTTGAAAAGCTACATGATTTTTATATCTGATATTGATTTCTTTCTCAGTTAAGATTTTAATTTAACTGAGCAAACAGATATATACATATATTTTCTTAATTTCCAATTTTTGAGTTCAAAAAATTGATCAAACTTCTCCGTCTCATGTGAACTTGATTCTGATCATTAGCAGTACCAAATAAGGACATTGTAAAGAGAGAGAAAAGGGAGAAATATCAATGACTTCTAGGATTATGTGCCATATTTTAATTTATCCAGTTCCCAACGTGAATATCTCTTCTTAATACACAAAACACTAAATAAATTTAGTAATCAGGGTTAAAAGTATGGCTTATGAGGAAGGGAGGAATGTGCACCTCCGGTTAACGGTGGTGCACAAAGTTGCACTCGTTAATTTACATCCAATGTCTAAATTTTTTTTGTTTTTTATATTCTTACTGTAGTGCACTAACTCCACCCAATGCCAAAAATTTAATTCTCGAACACAACTAGAACGTCATATTTGAGGTTTAGTCATTGCAAAAAAATTCAGTGTGGATATCAACTCTCTTAATGCTTGTGTGTGATTAAAGGTTATTTTTCTATGAGAAAATTTGACTTTTTTCGAAGCCAAATTGTTAGTTTGAGACTGTAAACAAACTCAATTATGTTAGAGAACTAATTATGTGATAATAATGAACAATTTCAAGTTATGCAAGCCAGACGTTTGGATGCCTAAAAATTCCTGGTTAAGTGAATTATGCGCTTGTATACTAGTAGGAATTAATTTCTAATTATTCTTGTGGGACTAGAGGTAATGTTTATGTACCAACGGACATGTATAAAATAAAGCACACGTGTGAGATCGAAGAGGCTATGTGCACATAGATATCACTAAAATGAGGTAATTAGATCTAGTTCGTAAGGTTCCATTGGTGAACAAAGTGGTCGACTATGGTTTCTTTCTTAAGTGGATATGCATTTTAGATTAGAGCTCTCATGGTTTACTATAAGTTGTTAGGTTTTTTCATTAACAAATCTTATATTCTTATTTTTGCATCATAATTATTTGTCGCTAAAATTAGTATTAGCTTGTTTAAAATTTATTAAGTGGTTGTATATTTTGTTTTTGTTTGTGAGTATTCTAAAAAATATATTGCACCCATGATTTACTGATCAGATAACGAAATTGTACAAGGAATATTTCCACACCACAATGCGTGGTTTTAACTAGCGCGGTATTAATACCATCAATTATACCAAAGAGTGGCCAACCCAACGAATTTAAGGCCTCCAAACAACAGGGTGATCGACAAATCTGTTATAACTAATTAATATTGCGTTTTATTAATATTAAAATATATTTGTGTTGATTTTCTTTGAGATTTTAGCTATAGTTTTGCGTTTTTTGTATGAATTTGTGTTTTAAATTCAAAACAATGTTTGCTTGACCGATCAAAAATTATTTAGAATAACTAAATCAAATAACAGTGAAAGAAATAACAACAACAACAACAAAAAAAAAATAAAATAATAATAATTTCAAGACTGCTGAAACATAAAATACAAAGTATGTTGGTGTTTAATCATGCCAGGAAAAATTAGGTCTGGTAACAAAATCCTTAACCTACCACCACCCAAACCAACTTCCCTTTTGGCCAACTTGTCTGGCGAAAAATTAACCTTTCTATAAACATGCACAATATGTATATATATTTTTAGACACCTCTCTTTAACCACTCACAAAACATCATCCTATAGAAGCGCCGTAAAACACATAGAGAATCAGAGGATCTCCGATATATAAGGTGAAAATATTATTATTATTTTAATGACACATGGGATTTTGGACCCACATTTAGCATAAATTCATCTCGAATAGTTAGGTCTTACAAACTAGGAGGGATGAAATATTAAATATGAAGGTGTTAAAGAAACTCCATGTTATATTTTTCGTTAATTTTATTCTTAAATACTTATTTAAAAGGAAACTAAATGGTTAAGATTTTATTACAAAAGATATTCTGAGTTTGTTTTTTTTTTTTACATAAAAGGTGAAATTTCATCTATCGGAAATAGAAAACAGAATACAAGAGTATGAGTGCTTAAGAAAGTCTAAAGTGTTAGCAAGTGTCAACACCATATATACGAAACTAGAACACATGAAGGGTATGAGCCACCTCCAAAACAAGAACAACTCAAAAGTCCAAAACTTAATGGATTAACACTAATATGCATACTAACATTTCCTCGCAGAAGATCTATGTTCTCTTCGCATACCCTTATTACTTCCCTTATGGGGATTTTTCCATTCCATTTGAGCCAAGAGAGTTCTTTCTCCATTTTCTTGCTAGACTCGTCCTCATAATTCATGAAGTGCGAGTTTTTCCTGCTTCAATGTCTGGAAACCCTTTACTGTGCTCCTCACAATCTTCAACAAAGACTCTTTCTTCACTCAACATAATAAAAGTGTTGTGAGTGCTCACCTTATCAATTGGTTCATTCCTAGCAGGATATTTCCTACTTGAGGCTATCTTCCAATTCCTATCATTGTCACTTGTTGAATCTGGTTTCTTGGCATTAGCTCCTTGATTGCTTTCCTTGTCACCAGAATCAGTAGTCCTTCTATATATTGGGAAGAGGCTTTTAGAATTGAAAGGGAAGTCACTAATCATTAGAAAAGGATTATGCTCCACTTCTTTCTCAGTAGACTTCTCTAAATTTGGCCTAAAACTTTCCCACTACAAGTAGCTTCATTTTATGGTTTTGAGATATCATCATGATACTTAATTTCACCATTTGGAGTCTTGATCGGATTCTGAATTTTTTCCTTCACTCCTTCACCTCTCATCTGCAAAGTCTTGGAGATCCGAGGAGTAAGACCTGTTGTATCCTGCAGCTTCTCATAGGTGCCTCTATTATCCACTCTTCTAATTCCAATGATATCTTCAACTGAGCTAATGCACACAGTCTCATCAGTTTGAGCAACCTTTTTTGTCACATTCTTACTGCCACTAACCGTACTAACATGAGTTTCTGAGATTTCTACCATACCAACCCTCTGCCTATTCCTATCAAGTTGAGTATCACTGACAGTTACATTCATAATGTTGTCATCTGAGCCTTTGAGATTTTCTTCCTAGTTCTTGTCACAAGTTGCACCCTCCATTGCTCGTGACTGGTTTTTCTCAAATACCTTACCATGCTACTTAGGTGTCCATCTAGATTTCAACTTTTTTGTGCATTTTTTTATAATAACGGCAAAAAACCTTACACTGGGGGGGGGGGGGGGGGGGGGCTCGTTGATACTAAACATGCATTTTCAAATCAATCTTCACATCACTCTCAGGGATACAGAGAAGTAAAGGTTTCCTTGGGAAACTAGAGACTAAGCTTAAACCATTATTGTCCCACATGTGCAGAGGAACATTATATATCGACACACAAATGGGCAAAGTCTTAATGATAGCAATTGAAGATTCTATCAAATTAGACCAAGGTCTCAAGGTGAATAGACAATTTAAGATGTAAATGATCCTAATTCTTGCACTCTTCTACGATCTTCATCTTCCAAAAATTCAAATATGAATGCACAATTACCATGTAATTTGATACTCACTTCATTCCCGAGTTTCCGATGGTTGCTTATAACTTCCTTGACTGCTGGAAAGGATAGTATTCTTCCCACGCAAAAACCAACTACATAATCCTCGCAATGTTTGATTCCAGCAGAGAAATCAACGGTTGCATAATCCATCGCCCTCTTACCATTTAGCTCAATAGATGGAGTGAACTTCATTGGAGGTTGAAGGGTGATTGGCTTTGCAGAAAGGAACAAGATTCTCCAATCTTTAGATTTAGGGTTTGAAAATTCCCATTTGAAGTTGAAGAAGACCTAACCGCTTCACTTGAATCGATGCCCCCCCATCTCCTTTCCCTTGTAAAATAATCTCTAACTTGTTATGAATCAAATCATTAACAGCACTATCACAACCCTTTGGAGAATTTTCACCATTTTTAGGGTTTAGAAAACTATATTCCTTAGAACCGTAAGATTCAACTAAAGAAGGGAAAGCACTTACATCCAAGTTTGATTCAGCAGCAAAACAAGAAATTTGAACCGAATTACTCCTTGGATCAATTGCAGAATGAGAAGATAACGATTCCAGGAGAAAAGTTTTAAAAATTCTAGATCTGAAAAAATCGCATATGATTTCGCTGCCACATCATGACTGACTCTCTCTCTTTCGCCCTTGTAATTATATTAACAAAAGAAAAATAAGTTCCAAGGGTTAAATCCTATACTATTGGAGATAGTTTATTTTAGATTTTGGGTCCTATATTTACTACCTGTGTAAACTCTTGTAAATAAAGGTCTTAAATCTTCTGCAATGGTAAATATGTGTGTTTCATATGTGACATCATTTTAAAGACATCTTATGGGTACAAAATCCTAAATATTAAGGAAAAAATAATTTTGTCTCCAACCCATAAAGTTTCGTATTTTTCTTTTACTTATTTGTGGTATATAATTTGTTAAAAATATTTCTATCTTTTTTCATTGATTTTTAGTAATAAAGTGTAAAGATATCCTTTAAGTGAACGTCTAAAATTAGATGTTCACTTAGAGGATGTCTAACTTTGTTTTTGCCACATCATCCTTTAATTAGTGGGTTGGAGATAATTTTTTTATAAATATTGTTGTGTATTCTATGTGAATTAAGATTTTTTCTTCACACGCATTCTATTAGAGACTTCAACATTGTTTTTTTTTTTGCTCTGTTTTTGGAGATGCTCTCAGATACCACCTTCACAATCTGGAAACCACCTGTACAAACTCATTCCAAAACTAAGATAACTGCCACGTTTCAGCAACATAGTGCTAATTACAAATCCTGAACATGTCATTTCAGGAAACCAAAATGACATTAACAAAGCATTTTTTATTACTAATCACAAATTGAACAAGTTGTTTAGCCTGTGAATATCTTGCCACGATTAGCTATAAACTTATAATTAAATAAAACATATACAAACTTAATACTAATATATAATATCTGCCTAAATTTATTATTTGTTTAAAATGCATGATATAAGCAAATTCTACGTGTATTAGCTCTTGTATTTGCACCATCTTGCATAATTGTATTGGGTCAATTAGTGAAATAGTGGAAGATAAATTATGT
The DNA here is from genome assembly GCA_023531105.1 of Papaver atlanticum. NCBI lineage: Eukaryota > Viridiplantae > Streptophyta > Magnoliopsida > Ranunculales > Papaveraceae > Papaver > Papaver atlanticum. The sequence continues at coordinate 335,022 of JAJJMB010003271.1, read as the reverse complement.
TTTCCAAGTTTTGTCTTAAGATAATACTGTTCGTAGTGCTCAAGGTAAAATTGTCTCATCATAATACTCTTCTATTGGGGGTTAACTAACGAATTTGTAGTTAATTTTATCACGATTTGTAAAGGGATATCATCATTAGCGGGGGAGACATCATTTACATACATATCCTAAATTAGATCGCCCAAATAGTATCACTCCGTTAATATTTGTATCCCCTTGTAAATCATGAGTTTATGAGTAATTCTCTTGAGTTGACTAACAAACAACGACAATTTATAGACAATGTTCTTATCAAAATAAAATAATTATAATAGAAATAATGTTTAATGGAATAGTATATGGCCTGTATATATGCGTGTGTAAACTTCCTCAATCAGTGCAAAGAAATTTCATTTCCTAGAAAGAGAATGAAGTCAAAAAACAGCAATATCCTTTGAGATTTTCTAATTTTTCTCGTTTCTCCTTCTTTTTCATCCTCTTTTTCTTCTTCATGTTCCGTCCTTTCTTTTAGCATCTCTCTGTTCTTAGCTAGCACCAAAAAACAAAATTCTCCAAATGTTGTATTAGCTTGAATCTTTTTTTTTTTTTTTTTTTTTTTGGTCGTCTCTGTTTGTCTCCACCGTTTTAAGGTTTATAAAAATTTAGGTTTATTCAACACATAGCTATGAGTAATCCAATGAGACCAAGAATGCAAGTTATGTTCAATTTGGTTTATGATAGAGGCTAGTCTGAAGTTACCTACTTAAGTTCATTTTTAACACTTTCCTTCGAGTGTACTGTTTCCTTTTCGGGTTTTCACTTCAAAAAATTCAATCTTGTTATGATTGTTGTGGACTTCCAGTAACAAAAACTGAATTGTCTTCAATTTTGATTCTATTGACTTTTCGTAGAGTCCAAAAGAATCACAAACTCATACTCTCTGTAATCTTGTTGCACAAAACATTTCACTAAAACAAGGTTTCAGCCACGGTTGTAGTGAAGAGTGTGGGTAAAAAATACTGTGGTTTATTCATATAAATTCTCAGATTTAGTGAGTCCTTGTGGTTGTGGGAATTACGAGAATGGATTTTGATAAGAAGAAAGAAAGGAAGGGTTTGATCATGAAGACATGGGAAAGATGCAGATCATTTGGAAATACGAAACGCTCGTTATCTCCGTTGGGGATTCCTTTGCCGAAGAGCAAGTCATGCAATGAAATTCCACTACCAAAGAGCAGGTCTTGGCCTAGGTTTCATTTACCAGCAGGAAAGAAGCATAAAATTTCATGGAAAGGGAGAGATGGCTCAGTTGATGACGAAACAATCAAAACTGTTACACGCCGTGTAACACCAGGGGGTTGTTTTTCCGTTTACGTCGGTGAACAGAGGCAACGGTTTGTGATTAAAACTCAATACGCTAATCATCCGCTCTTTAAGATGCTACTTGAAGAAGCAGAATTGGAATATGGGTATCATTGTGAAGGGCCTTTAACTCTACCATGTAACGTCGATTTCTTTTATCGAGTCTTATCAGAGATGGAAATGGAAGGAGACGACGATCAAATTCAGCAAGGTTGTAACTTTGCCAAAGGGTGTAGTACATATAAACTACTTAGTCCATCTCGAATGGTGGCAATGGAATATTCATAAATCATCAATTGGAGAACCATAATTAAGAAGATATATTACATAATTAGTAAATCACGTTTTCGTTGTTATCATGTTATGTATATTGTTAGCTCAGTTCTTCTATACATACGTGATTGATTTGCTTGCTTGAACCAAGTCAATGTATCTATTTGGTATTTGATTCTTAGGAGTAGTATTATTCATGCTACACAGTAAAGATTCGTATTTTGCCACACTGCCCATATGTTTTTCTTTTTTCTAATTGAAGGAGAAAACTGTTGACAATGTTAGAATGATATTTTTATTTTGGCAGTATTGACTTATTCGTGAACTCACAATTTTATCTAAATTCGAATCTAATTTAATGCTTCATAAAGAATCCAAGGTACTTAGTTCAAGAGAAAGATTAAAGAAATGGAGGATACATCCTCTTCACAAAAAGAAATGGAGAAAGATTAAGGATATGATTAATAAGTCCATTATTTGAGCTCCGAAAGTGCCACCTATACCACTAGGCCACACAATGCTACCTAAACATCTGTGTTACGAAACGAAAGGCCGCTACCCAACCAATTTTAATACTACTTAAAATAAGAAAATGACATAGTAAATACTAAATAGCTGTTCCATAAAAATAAAGAACTAGAGAATATCAACCTTAATTGTTTCGGGGTTATTTTGTTTTTGGTACTTAGGTTTTGTCCAATTTTAGAGTTTGGTCTTATATTTGTCCAGTTTTGTATTTGGTTTTTGGAAATAACGCTGATCCGAGTTGACTAAGTTAAAATTTGACTTCCATTTAATAATTATTAAAAATATAAAATAAGTCTAATTAGTTAACGCTGTTAATGGCGCTGTTAAGAGTTTACAGTCCAACTGAAAAAGGTTTTCATGTTCTTCCCTAAATCAAAATTCAAGAACCCTAATTTAGAATTCACCCATCTATTCCTATTTGAATCAAGTTATTAAAACAAATACCAAACGCAAAGCTGGACAAATGTTAGACCAAACTCTAAAATTGGACAAAACCTACGTACCAAAAACAAAATAACCCTTATTTTGGCGAAAGGATTTTGTTGACAATGCACCACAAATTCACGTTTAGGTTTCTTTCCGCATGAAGAAAAAACGTATTTCTAGGCAATTTCAACCGCATAGAGATTTCATTTTAATGGAAAGTCATTTCCACCTCTGCTTGTCATTGTGTCTCGTACATTTTTTATATAAAACTAATATGTAGTCCGTGCTATGCACCGGGTACTATGCGAATTGACATCAATTGGTGAGGCAGGGCTTTGCCCTGCACCCATCCCAGAAGGGATCTCAATTAGAAACTGCAGTGCATAATAAAAGAACCAATTATCATTTAGTAGATTAACAATTGGAAGCAAATTCACCAATTACAAATTGTTTAAAGTATTGGAATTAAGAAATCCTCTTTAAAAAAATACTTGCGAAAAACTATAATAACCTGTGAAAATACTTTAAGAAATCCTCTTAAAGTATTGGAATTATGCCAATAAATAGTACATGACATTGTCAATTAAATGAAAAATCACACTCGTTATATAGTTTTATCGACAATTAAAAAAACACTATTATTAATATAAAATAGATTGTTAACTCTAAATAGTGCAACACATATGAAGTGCTTCCTGTCAAAGAAAATGTAATAGGAAATGCACCGACAAATCTTTAATTGGAAATTATATGATCTCGTTTAAGAATCAAGCGGCCAACTCAAACTGCTCTTCTGTGCTCCAACTTCTTGTAGTTAAGTGAAAAACCACATGATATGTACCGAGATCTAATATTGGAGATACAAGATATTAATATACAATAGATTGTCAACTCTAAATTGTGTAAATCATATGAAGTGCTTCCCGTCAAAGAAGATGTAATCAAGTAAATACAATGATATATATTTCTTCAAAATCATATACTTGCGTTAAGAATCAAGCGGTCAACTCAACTACTCTTTCAGGCTCATACTTCTTGTAATTGCATGTAAAATGATAAATCACACTCATAACACAGTTTTATTGATATCTGAAGTTAGAGACATAAACACACACGATATTAATATAAAATAGATTGTAACCTCTAAATAGTGCAAACCATATGAAGTGCAACCCGTCAAACAAGATGTAATCAAAGAAATAAATACAATGATATATATTTCTTTAGAAATCAAGCGGCCAACTCAACTACTCTTCTAGGCTCCAACTTCTTGTAGTTGAAGTTAAATGAAAAATCACACTCATAATAAAGTTATATTGATATATGACATTCAAGACACTAAAAAAACACGCTATATTAATATAACATGGACTGCCAACTCTAGACAATACAAAGCATATGAAGTGTTTCCCATCAAAGAAGATGTAATCAAGGAAAAAAAAACACTGATATATCTTTCTTCATAAATCATATATTTGCGTTAAAAATCAAGCGGCCAACTCAACTGCTCTTCCAAGCTCCAACTTGTTGTAATTAAATTAAAATAGATTGTGAAAGTATATGAAGTGATTCCCCCCAACGAAGATAATCAAGAAAATGCACCGATATATCTTTCTTCAAAAATCATATACTTGTGTTCGGAATCAAGCGGCCAACTAACTACTCTTCTAGGCTCCAACTTCTTATAGTTAAATGAAAAATTACACTCACTATATAGTTTATTAATATCTGACATTAGTGACACTAAAAAAATAAACGTTATAAATATTAAATAGATTGTCAACTCGAAATAGTGCATCATCTGAAGTGCTTCCCATCAAAGAAGATGCAATCAAGGAAATAAACCAGATGGTGAATATCCGTAGTAGTGGTGAATATCTCGATCTTCAAAAATGGTGATTTTCTCATGAAAACTCAGCCTCCTATTCGGTTTGATCTCGATCAAATCATTATAGGAGAGCTAATTGAACTTTTCCGCCATCCAAGGACGGGTCTTTGATCCTTTCTCTTGGGGCCGAGATTTATTGTTTAATAGAGTTTTTATTTAGTCATTTTTAAATTTGATTTTATGATTACTAGTAGATCAAAAGAGAGAGTATAGCATATGTAAAAGAAAATCTTTGAGAAGAAGATGGGGTCTTCAGGGAGATCAAGCAACCGGGGTTACAACTTCATCAATGAAGGTGGATCTAGAGGTAATGGAATATTGAGAAAGAGGGAGATTGAGATAGAAAAAATATGTCAGTTGTAAAGGAAAACTTTCTCACTTGAATATGAAATGTTTGGATGTGTCCAAACAGTGAAGATTACAGAAAGGAGAAAGAAAGGATCTAGGGCATGGTTACATATTCATCCACAAATGGTTAAGTGGTCGAAGGGAAAATAGTATAATTATGAGTAACTTAGAATGGAGCTGAACATGCGTATGTTTCCTTATTATAACCTTGACAAGGAAAACCTAGTGGGACAAAACCTTGACGAATGAAAAAGAGTACAACGTGATAGTCTAGCAAGATACCTTTCATTGTGATGCACCCCCTGATAAGTACTTCAGATATATTATTGGCTTGCAAATGTTTGAGTCGAGTATTCCCGATTTCGATGAAGAATTTTTGAATGCAGTAGATTATTTTTCTTTCATGAAGAAAACTGCTAGTTGATGAAGTTTTCTTTTGTGTTAGTCTTCCGATAGTAGTGTTCTTGACTTGGGTCTTGGATTGTTTGATTCTTGGAGATGATTTACATAAGTAGTTGATCTAGTTTCTTCCTAAGGGACAACATGTAGTATGTTATGTTGATTTGGTCTAGCAAAATGACCTAGTTAATGGTGAGAATCCACCAAATAACCTAAATTGTCACCACTCCAATGGAGACCACCATGTTCAATGAATTACCTCACTAATATAGGGAGGTGTTAAAAACTGGACTATATCCCGGGGTTTTTCCTGAGTATTGCAGTTTTCCTCGTTTTTTTTTTTTTTTTTGTAACTTGTGTTATTTCTTTTCCGCATTATATTGTTTATCTTTATAATTCCAACATCACAAGCAGTGCGTTAAACAACCTAGAATTTTTTTAAACTCAAACTGTATAGAACCCACACGATTTACTCTTATCAATTCTGATCTTGAAATATATAATACAAAACTTGTTGTTGTTGGAATTCGGTACGCGTATAGTTCGGATACATACTAGGTTGATTTTTGGATATTGATTTTTGAGATAGTCCAGGAAACTTGTTCACAAATCAGACATAAGGATCTTTACTGTTCATACATATTTACTAAATATAACAAGTTTATCCATATAGGTCTCGAACGAAAATTTGGTGGTTTACTTGGTACCCTATCATTTTCAAGACTTGTGGCGATCATTCTATTAACAAGATCAATCTTGAGAGAGGGTCAAGGATATTTTTCAACGTGGTTGACTTGAGTCAAGATCTAGTTTTTATCGCTTTTCGTTCATTTCTCTTTAATTTCTGGTATTGTCTGAGAGATATTCTTTATTAGTTCAGTTTTTTAATCATTATGCTGACATGATTGATGTTTTATCATAATCGTGGCTGTTTTTTTTTTCATTTTTTGGTTCAAGGTTTGCTGAAACGATGATGAATTCTAAGTTTAGCAGATATGCAACTATGGTGGATTTATGGAAAAAAAAATTGCTCCCGCATATATCGTGCGATTCTCCGGATGTGATATCAGCAAACTATGGTTAAATTCACAGTTAACTCTTTCCTATTATGAAAAAAGAGTTGCACTAGTGAATACGAATTTTGATCTGTGTAATTATTTGAAAAGTTTCCTTGGCATCTTTGTCCACTTGACCTTCACATACGCGAAAGCTACTGTTGTACCTTCAAGAAGGAAACAATAACAAACATCTCCCGAATCTCAACCTGAAACTAAGGAAAGCTTCCCAATGTTCCCATGAAGTTTGTTAGCAGGTTTGTAGTCATCGAGAGCTGTTTGAGGAATAGAATTCATGACATGTTCTTTCCCTGGTTGTTGTTGTTTCTTTTATGGAGTAAATTGTTGACCGCCTGATGTCATTAAAATTCTCTTGATCTCTCTTTTATAAGAAGTACTAATTTTATGTTTTGCTAGATTTTGATCTGAATCTACACACAACCAAACTGATGATCTTCTATCCGAATTTTCATCTTACAATTATGATGAAGAGTTGCTCTACAGAATATTCATATGTAAAATATGGGAAGTAAGATACAGTATCGTTTTAGCTGGGTTTAGTAAAAGAATAAATATGAGGAAGATAACTATGGATTTAACCACAGTTAGATGATATCACATCTTGAGAATCGAACGGTATCCATGCTGCTAGTGCGGGAGAATTTTTTTTTCCTGGATTTATCAACTTTGCCTGAAGCAGTAAAACGTGGGTATGATTCATCCATCACTTTTCCGGATGATGATGAATGAAAATTTTTGTTAATTAATCATCTTAATTTCCAAAAACTCAAAATTACTAATGCGGAAAGGATTCTTCGACCTTAATGGAATTTAAAAATTATCCCAATGGGAAAGGGTTTCCTTACTAATAATCTTGATAAATAGCTTGACAGAAAATATATCAGTTTTGGTTCTTATGAAGTGAAGAATCAATTTATTAGGTTAATAAATTGGGGACCTTATTTTCATCCTGAGAATAAAGAGCCTCTATGATAGACGCATTTATGTGTCTATTTTGATATCGATTTTCTATATTGTTAGTACCCAGTTTTGTACTTATTTTGATATTTTATATGTCTTTGTTGGTATTTTTGGAGAAACAAACATGTGTGAAAAAAGTTGCTCGAAAAGTGGCATTTGAACCTCTGGAGAAAATTGCTAAAGGCACCCCAGAAATGTGTCAAAGGCACTCAGAGAAATTGATAAAGGCACCTAGAAAATTACTATTTACACCCGAAAACTACTCTTTCACCCAAGGAAAAATGCTAAAGGGACCCCAGGAACAGATAAGGGGAGACCACCTTCTTCTCAATTCAAATACAGAATTTGGCTGGAAAATAGTTGCAGCGAAGTTTGAAAATTATGGTTCGATTTTTAGGCAACTTTAAGGAGATTCAATCGGAGAAATTAGTTGGACTGGACTTGAATAAGTATAAAAGGGTTGGTATAGTTGATTGATTCAAATAGAATTGGTTGGAACATGGGTTTGCGATAAAACTGGGGAGAAGAAAGTTATCGGGTTTTGTTTGGCTATATTTTTGGAAGTTACATGAGGTTATGGAGAAGATACTCTAGAGGATTCCATTCTAATAGGAAGGTTGATATAAACAAGGTAACGGAAGCCGCGAAGAGAGTTTAGAAGGAAAGAAAATCTGAAAATTGCAGAGAAGGAAAAAGGGATATTTCTTGGAGTTATAATCGGCCTGTGATGTATAAATAAAAGTTGACGAGTCCCAGATAAGGGGTATCGAGAGTTTGGAGAGATATAGAGGCAAGAACGGAAAAGAAAATTGAATTGCGGGAAAAAGTTCTCTGCTGTTGTTGAAGACGAAGAACAGACACGCCAGAACCGTCGTTCTTCAACAGTTACAACGACAAAAAATTGTAACACTTTAATTCAAATTGGCAATGTTTAGTTTAAATTTGCAACACTTGATTAGGGTTTCCTCGTAACAGTTACACTTTAAAGGCCAAAAATTGTTGCGATTTCTCTGTTTTATTCAATTCACCTCCTTGTACACTTTTGACCCATGAACAATTATTTTGAACGGGTGATTAATATGAGGAGCTAAACCCCATTGATGTTATTTTTCCAACAATTATGTGGTAATATCTATTTAATTAATTTCTGGAATTCTTTTTGTGATTATTTGCATTGAACCAAAATTGAAATACAGTAGAAACTCTATAAATTAATGCTGTCGCGACCATCAAAATTTATTAATTAAGCGAGATATTAATTAACCGATAAATTAATAATTATTAATTTATATATTAATTAATACTTTATTAACTTATAGATATTTCATATCAAATAATTAGTTTCTATACAAACACAATACCATATCATATCTTTTATATTTCCTATATAAATACAATATTAAAATCAATATCAAAACATGTTTTTATAAACTCAAGACTTGCAAAATTTGATCGAGAAGTTGGGTTATCGCAATTCAATGACTGTCGAAGATGTTCTAAATTATTTGGAAGAAAATGAAGTTACAGAGTTCTTCTTGACCGATGAAGAAATAATCGAGAGCGTTATGGGAACTGATAAAGATGCGGAAGAAGATGATGAAAATTCTACAATAGAGCCCCCTTCACGAAACGAGGCTATTAAAGCGGCAATCACGTTGAATAGTTTCTTGCAGAGCTATGAGAAAACAATACCAAAAATTCTTATAATGATAAGAAAAATTAGAGATGAAATTCAATGTCATATCGATTTTAGCAAAAAACATAAAGACAATTAAATCATTTTTCGAAAATTCTTCGTAAATCATTAAAGTATTGAATATATGTATTATGCATTATTAATTTATATTTCATTTGGGGTCTACATAGGTAATCAAAAATGTATTATCTTATAATTTTAGCGAATTATTAATTTGGCACGTTGTCCCCGACTCGGGACCGGCCAAAAATATTATTTAAGAGAGTTTATTATATAATCGAGTATTAATTAAAAGAGTTTCTACTGTAATGATTTTTATTAACTAGTTTTGTTTTCACTTGATGGTGCATGCTTAGTAAGGGCTCTTGATGTTTCATGTATGAATTGCATGATAATTATTGATATTGAATCACATAAAAATTGGTAAATAGTGGAATCTTAGCCCCAGTGTTCTCAATAATCTTGATACCAACTTTTAGTTAAATTTGCTACTTTTAGTCGTAGATTTTAAATCTAGAATCGAATCTTTATAAGTATGAGAATAGAATCACTTTTCTTATCCCTATAAAAACAACATCACTCCACTTTTTGTGTGTGGGTGTGGTTTTCTGATCTTGGGATTTGCAAGAATAAAAAAGTGAGTCATATTGAAAGTAATTATGGAAAAGTTGTTTGGAAATACATTAATGTTAATTCTTAGGATTTATTAAGAAACCTAATTTCATATATAACAATAGGAAGGGGATTCCTAAATACTCTAATTCTAAATATAAATGAAGATTTTAATTTGGAACACAAGGGGATTTAAGAGATCTGGAGATGAAAATAAGCTTAAATATTTAGTTGAATAATTTTCTCCTTCTCCTATGTGGAAAACCGAGCCAAGAGTGAAGTATTTTGATTCTTTTTGCAGTGGGCTTAATCTGTTATGTATGGCTTCTATGGCAATTCGTAATTCTCGTAATGATAATAAAAGTAACATGTGGCTATTTTGGATCAGATCTATTGTTATTCCTAAGGTTGTTTCCATTTATAAATAAATGATCACTGTGGATGTGAAAGGTTCCTTAGTTTCTGATATTCATGGTCGCGTGGATATTGTTTGAAAAACTGAGAGGGAGGTTATGAGTGATCTTAAAGTTTCATGGATGGTGTTGGGAATTTTCAATATTGTTTTATCTCTAGAAGAAAAGGTTGGTTGTAGAAGTTCAAAAAGAAGGTGGTTATGCTATATTTTGAAAACTTTCTAGACAATTTGTGGTCTTCTTGAAGCTCTTAATACTAGGTTGAAATTTACTAGGTCTAACAGTCAAGCTGGCTGGAGTAGAAGAGTCTGTAAGTTATATCGAGTTGTTTATAATGTTAAATGGTTAGATATAGTAACTAAGGTGTAAAGTAGGTTGCATGGTGTTTTCAAATGTTCTTAACTATTTAGGGATGTGCCATTATTCCTAGCCTTCTAATGTGCCATTACATTTCAAAAAATATGGATATATTATCTGGATTCTCTTAGAATAGTTCGAGAGTGTTAGAATAAATAAGTTCAGGGTAACTATGCTTTTATCTATATGAGAAAGTTGAAAATATTAAGGTTATTCTCAGAAATTGGAACTAGGGTGCATTTAGTAATGTTTAGGTGAAGCTTAAAGGATGAAAACTTAGTTACTTCATTTATGATTCAATCTGATTCGAGGCTTGCTGATGAAGGAGTTTACAGAAAAATAATTGAGGCTCAAAATGTTTATAATATTAGATTTGTTCAGCTAGACATTATGCTAAGGAAAAAAGCTACAACTAAAAGGGTCAAAGAAGGAGCTATTAATATGGTATTTTCCCATACCAATATGAAGGTTAGATGAGCTCAGTATGTAATTTGTGAAATTGAAGATGAAAGTGGAGTTCTTATCACTGATCAAACTAGAATTTCTAAAGTTCTTGTTGAGCATCTAAAGATAAATTGCAGCACAAAGAAGTGACTACTTCTGACAAAGTTTTTGATGAAAACCTTAACGTGACAACTCCTGAAGATCAAAGTATGCTTGATACAGTTCCTAGTAGAGAGGAGATAAATAAAGCTGTATTTGATATGGATGTAGACAGTTCACCAGGGCTTGATAGTTTTTTAGAATTTTTATAGTGTTGGAACTCAGTTTTGTTTACTAAGGCTTAACCCGTGTCGTGCCGTTACGGCACATGCATGTTCATTTGTTACTAAGGCATAAACGACCGGGGTTCTTGCTTTATATTTGGTATGAGTTATTTGTTTCTGATATTGTTAGAGAAACTATTTTAGCTGCGGTAACATGAAAATAAAAGTAAGCACATTCTGTTCGATTAACGTAAAAATGATACAAAAATGGAAGTACAGAAAACTACAATTAGGTAGCAAAGACAGATAAATAATGCTTTATTTTTATGTAATGTGTAACATGATCATTTAGTTGGGAAATGTTTTGTTGACGTCATAAACCTTCCTAAGGAATTCTAGTAAAGGAAATGTCCCAATAAGAACCATAGTGCTTGAAACGTTAATCTAAATTCCAACTTGAAATCGAAGTTATAGTTTGAACACTGCATTGCGACCTTATAAGTATACAAAGTAAATGGACATTATAAAAATTTAATACAAAATACAAAAATCTGTACGTCTTGATTGATATCAGTTAATAACTGTACGAATAGAGTAGTAAATTTAAAAGTAGTAAATCAGAATAATATTAGTTAACAATTTAAACAGGTTTAAAGTTTACTCATTTTGGTTTCGTAACTTTGTAACTGAGAAAAAACATAAACCTAAAACATAAACCTATTTACCCATTTTGAGATTCAACTTTTTCATTTGTACTATTTACACCCAAAACATAAACCTAAAAATGTCATCATCAAATTATAGGTATCAATCTAATAAAAAAACATAACAAGTAAAAATCTAACATCACTATAATTAAATTGTATGTAGTAACACGAATGCTTACAGTTGGACTATAACACTGTATGCGGTGATTCAAGCATATCTAAACCTCATATTGAACCAAATATAAATCATTAACAAAACAAAAAAAAAACAAACAAAATCCCAACTTTTGGAATTCATTTTCAATATATATCGATTACACAAAAAATAATTCATTTGAATACCCAAAGTTTCAAAATCCGAATCGAAAATTAACAAAATATGAAGAATTGGAAACTTTGAAAAAAAAAAACCCAAATAGAGAAGGATAATCCGTTTACTTGTTGCATTCAAACGATTCAAATGAACCTTGAAACTTGGTAGTTTCATGGTAGATAAATTTACTACATCAAATAAAAATGACAAGCATAAGGTAGCCATTTTTATCGGAGAGGCCGTTTCCGGCGACAGAAGGCAATTTCCAGGATATTGGTTTTCATCTGATCAAACCATTTCCTTTTAATCTCTTCTTTCTGCCTTCGACTTCTCATCTTTTTCTCCTCTTCTGGCTCTACAGAACGATACCACTCTTGACGCGTGAACATCATTAGCATCAGGCAGGAGTTTCTTCTAGGGTTTTTAATAGTTTTTCAATGCCGAGAACTTGTACCTATGTGAACCCTAAATCTTCTGCTGCTCCTGCTACCCCTTGTGCAATCCCTGGTTTTGGTGTTTCTGATGGCTGAGCTGATCTTTATCAATGCCCTTTCAAGGGCTATGATGGGTGCAAAAATGGTGTTGGAGGGAAGGGTTTATTGAAGGTTTCATTGTTCAATAATTTGAAAATTTTACACTACAAGAGAGAAGGAGGAACTGACAGATGCCGGGAGAGAGTACGTTGTTGCAGTGATGTTTACCAAGCACGGGAGTCTACTTTGTCGCACCTTGAGAGCTGGCTGTGTACTCGGTGTATGCACATATATACCTAGGGGGAAAGTGTATGCATATAGAGAAAGGTGAGCTTGCTCCTTCTTCGGTTTCAACACATGGCATTGCTGCTCCTGTTAGCAATAATATTTCTGATCCTGCTACTGAGTTTGAGGTAGCTGCGCCTACTTTGGGTCTTGAGCTATTGAACATGGTGTTTCTAGCTCAGATTCCCATAGTCTCTAGTATTCCAGCTAAATGTAGGTTGCGCTTTGAAAAGACGAGGGTACCCAAATACACCACAATCTTTAAATTATCCACCTATAAGTCCTCTTACCGAAAGTGGTTGTCTATGGAAAAAGTCGAGACAATACGACAAATCGCTATTCACACTTTGTGTGATCGTCTATGGATACGAGATCTAGACAATACAACAATCAAAGTGTGATTACTTGATAATAGGTTCGGACTTAACCAAACTCTATAGGATCACTATCAAGTAATACAGAGTTAACGTTTGTGTATTTTACTTTTAATTATAATAAACAATTATAATTGCGGAAATAGAAAAGTAAAAGACACAGCAAGATTTTGTTAACGAGGAAACCGCAAATGCAGAAAAACCCCGGGACCAAGTCCAGAATTGAATACTCTCAGAATTAAGCCGCTATACAAAATCTAAACTAAAACTTCGTATAGTTGAGACCAAGCAACTAAACCTAGTTCACTTAGTTTCTTCAGTATCCCTGAGCTTCCGACATTCAATAAGTGCACGCACTGAAACAATTCCTTGGGATCGTATTCCAAACAGTAAAGGAACAACAAATCTGTTTGGTAAAAACTCTATTGATTCTTTCCAGTAAAGATATCTCAAGTTATATGCAAAGGCTCTTCTGTTTAAACTAATAAACTCATTTTCCTAGTTAGATCAATCTATCCAACAACTACCGAAGTAGCAGAGTTTAGATTTGCAATCAATCAATATAGAATCCAACAAGGAACTATAAAGCGACACCGATCTCACGCAACTAATCAATCGAATAAATCTGATTCTAGTTGGATCCCATTCGATCAAGGTTTGTGCTACACAAAGATATGAGAAACCAATCAAAAATCTTCTTCGTCTTCTTTAATCTTCAATTAAACCTGCACAACACCACTTGAATCTTTGTGATCAATCACGCACAGAACGGAGTCTGTTAACAATGGATTATCACAAGATTTCTTTAGATCTACAACCAGTTCTAAAGATCTCGTCGACACTTCAATCTAGTTTGAGTGAATCTTATATCAGAAGAGAAGATTCTCAAGAATAAACAAACCAGGTGCAATCAAAGTTCAACAACCGTTAGTCAATGAAATCAATCGAAAACTAATAAACTGCAATTATCTAGTTTCCCACCAACGGTACTCGTAGAGATTCTTGATCCCACAGAAGTTTTTAAACGAGCGGTCATAAGAGATTTTGCCTAATTAGGGTACTTTCCTCTCCGGATAGACGGCTCCACCAGAAACAACAAAAAGATGAAGTTTGCCTGGCTCTTAGGATAGTTTGCTTGAAATGAAAACTTAGGTATTTATAGACCAAGGAAGTTTGGACACCAAGGAATTTCAAAAACCGAATATTCTCAAGATATGCAATAAATGCCCAAATCGGTTTTCATAATTCCTGGAAATGCTTTGTCCAATATTTACCGAAATCTCTCAATAGAAAATCTTCAATTAGTAAATGCACATATTACTAATTTTTATTCTCTAGAGATATGCATTTAATTGCTGGTAATTAAAGCATATAAAACTAACAACCTTAATTAAAAGATTATTAATTTATTTTGGATCGGGATCTCCTTGAGTGATTAAGGAATATCTTTGACCAATAAAAGATAAGAGTTACTGTTCGTGTTCAAAGTATGTTGACATCTTTTGTAAATCCTCTTTCATATTTATAATCTTGGAATCGATTATACCACACTTCCAAACAAGTTTAGAATTGGTTCATCTGTATTCCAAGACAACTATGTGATTGATCAAGTATCAAATCACAATCATGGGTTTGATCGGTTATACCAATCACAAGGATCGTTTCTACCTCAATATGGATTACTTTTGATCAAACACACAAGTTACCAGGACCGGTTACATCAGTTACGTCAATTACCAGGAATGGTTACCATATACACATGGTATTACTTGTGATCGGTTACACAAGTCACTAGGATCGGTTACCCCAATTATTAGGACCGGTTACACCAATTACAAGGATCGGTTACACAATTATTTTGTGATCGGTCACACCAATTACTAGGATCGGTCACACCAATTACAAATATCGATCATACCATCTTAGGTGATTACTTAGGATCGGTTACATTAATTAATAAAAACCAGTCATACCAAATCATAAGTCAGGCACTGTGATTAGTTATACCAAGATATATAACAAGTTCTGATCGGTTTTACTAACTCACACATATTGGTAATCCAAAGATATGCAATGAATAACAATACCAATAAGCCTAGCGATTTCCCTTTCGATTCATAAAACAAGTTCATGAATGTACTTCCTTTAAACAAATGTAAACATTGTTTCCTAGGATGAAATCTTAACCTTTACCCATACACATAATCACAATAGCATTCATACGATTATGTCGATGTTATATATACGAAGTTCAAAAGATAAGCGTTATACTTCGTATTCTAATTCCTTAACACTATGATCATGTGATCATGTCTCACTACTAGAGTATAATCATTCACAGCTTTGCAGTTATGTTTTCAATATAACACGACTTGAAAGATACGTTAGGAATGAAACAATTCAAGTCAATATTACTAACCTCAAGAGAAAGGATGATGTCGTCGTTGTAGCTCGTTACTTCTTCACATTCTTCAGGCATTCGAGTAATACTTGTATGTCTCATAATACTAGACTTTCTAGTCTAACCTATACGAAGTTGTCTCTAGTACATAATCAAGCGACTCTTAGATGAGTTTTGATTCACTAAAATATGACAACCAAACTTGACATACCAACGCTTGGTGGGTTCAACCGAGCTATGCTCTAACACGCTTTGCTCGCACCTTCAGGTATGTATTGCAGAAAGTTGTGGCCATGCCCAACGAACTGTCTTCTTGGATTCAACTCCTGCTCTTTCCTATTTGTACTCTTCATGTTGCTGAGTACCAAGAGGTGAAAGCAGGCACCCGGAGAAAGTTGCAGATTAAGTCAGTTAATCATGCATTGCGTATTTGGAATGAACCCAATGGGTGTGCTGTGCTGGTTCAAAGTATTCTTTAGAAACATGAGGAGATGAAGAAACTGCAAGAGAAAGTAAAGAAGAAGCCCAAATAGGAGGATCAGGAAGCCGTTAACTTGAGATTTTGCAGAGGTAAGCTCAAACACGGTTTGTATGCTGCTGCAATTCGCACCCTCACCTCTAGTGGAGTTGCACCCAACAATGAAGGTACTCTAGATGAACTTCAATGCAAACATCCCACTGCTTCCTTGCCTGTTATCCCTTCTATTACACCTTCACAGGATGCTATGATAGCTTCAACGGAGCTTGTGCTGAGCAGATTAAAGAGTTTCCCTAAGGGGACATCATGTGGAAGAGATGGTTTCCATGCACAACATCTTCTTGATATTCTCAGTGGACTGGCAATTGTTATTTCAGATGAGTTACTCGCCTCCATCACGGAAGTGGTTAACTAATGGCTTTCAGGCTCATGTCCGTCTGTTTTGGGTGAATATGTAGCCAGTGCTCCTCTCACTTCACTCATCAAGCCTGGTGGTGGCTTACGTCCGATAGCAGTTGGAACCATTTAGAGGATACTTGTCTCTAAATGTGCTGCATCTTTTGTAGGCAAGGAAATGAACTCTTATCTGGGTGGTTTCCAGTTTGGAGTGGGGGCTAAGTGCGGTGGAGAAGCGATTCTATATGCTGTAAATCGCGTGCTGGAAGAGAAAGGGGACCAAAATACGCTATCCATGATGCTGGTGGATTTCTCTAATGCGTTCAATCTCATAGATAGAACATCCATAATCTCAGAGGTACGTAGGTTATATCCATCGATATCTCGTTGGGTTAAGTTTTGTTACGCTTCAACGGCACGATTATATTACATGGATCATGTACTTTCTTCATCTCAGGGAGTGCAACAAGGTGATCCTTTAGGGCCACTTTTGTTTTCCCTTACTCTCCATCCGCTAGTCTTGAGTATTTCAGAAAGGTGTGATTAAAAACTGCATGCATGGTACCTTGATGATGGTACGGTGATTGGGGACACTATGATGGTTGCTAGAGCACTGAAGATTATACAAGAGAAAGGTGTTGCTAGGAGGTTGTTTTTGAACAACAAGAAGATTGAATTGTTTTGGCCCTCTCCAGACCCCAGAGCAGCCATTACAGGTATGTTTCCATCTGACATTAGTAAGCCAGAGAAGGGGGTTAAGCTGCTAAGCGCCCCTGTTAGTCTTGATGCTCAATTCAATGCGGATCTGGTTGTAAAAAGAATGCATAAAACAGTGGAGCTCAAGATCCACATTGATGCAGTGGAAAAACTTGAAGATCCATATTGTGAGCTTCTTTTGTTTAGGAACTGTGCTGGTGTTTCTCGCTTGTATTTTTCCTTACGCACTACCTTACCAGACTGCACATTTGCGGCTCAAGATCTGTTTGACTCTCGTCTCTACAAGTTCCTACGCATGTAATCACAGGGGATGGTCCAGGTTTCGGCCCCTTGCAAATGAGGTTTTCCACATTGCCTCTCAGATTGGGTAGGTTAGGCATTTATTCGATGCAAGACACTATGCACTATTTCTATTTGGCGTCGTGTTTGCAAACATTAGAACTGCAGTCTGTTATCTTGAGGCGCACTGGCATCAGTGGCTTTAGCTCCCATCTTGAGTGAGATGCAGCTTCTTTCAACTCTCTTTGTAGTCCTGTTTCTCCTATATGCATCGATAGCACTGCCACTCATTCTATGTCAACCCTGGAAACTGTCTATTTCGATGCAGTAAAGAAGAACTTGACTTCCAATTTCAAGTTGTCTGAACATGATTCATTGCTATGGTAGAGTAACCAAATGAAGCATGCCCTGGATTTCTTACTCGCTATTCCGATCGCTGGTTTAAATCAGCAAATTGGTGAGAGGCAGTTCAGTGCGATACTATGTTATAGACTTGGTATCCCCTTGTTTGAATTGGACAGCTTGTGCACCTTCTGCAAGAGAGAGATGAATGTTTTTGGAGACCATGCAGTGTACTGTACGAATGAAGTGAGGTTAAAATTTCGGCATAACTTGGTGCGTGACACTCAGTATGCGCATTGACTGAGATTCTTCGCCATAAATAATTATCCTTTCAGCCAACCGAAATGCATATAGTAATCTGATGAAAACGTACCAGGAAACTAAAAATGTAAAAACGTCATGGGGAAACTTACAAGATAAAGATTGAGTTTCGTAGGAGAATGATAACCCAATATTTTTTTTCTCGTTTTTCTATCATCAAAACGTTAGAAGGGGAAGAAAACATTGTGAAGAGAAAAGTTAACCCACGTCAGCACCACATCAGCGGTGGGTTTGACTGTGGGATTGACTTGGTGGGATGAATAGAATTATTGTTTTAACGATGATGGTGGGTGTTGCATAGTGGACAATTTTAATTTCATATTAGTTAATATAAACTTGGTTACAATCATGGGAAAAAAAAAAAGAGATAATTTAACATGTATTAGGAATAAATGTCACTTTATATGGTAACAACAAATCAGAGTTACTGATTTTATCGAGCCTGCGGATTAGGGTCTTATCTAAGTGGTGGTCCAGATTTGTCTTTGCAATAGATAAATCCACGCATGATATTTTCCTCAATAAAACTAAAGTGATTGTGCATTAATTGGGTAAATTTAGTTTTTATTCGAAAGAATTCTCATCAAACAAGAAACTAGTCGGTAACCGAGCAACAAGCTGGGCTCCAACTCCTTTTTGAACGACCACACTTAACATATGAAAAAGGAAATCTTCTACACACACATTAGCATCATGGCTAGCCATGTAATTGCGAAGACGTTTAATAAAGTCTGTCGTTCCGTCGCCACGCTCACCAAGAGTGGTAAAAGCTAAAACACCAAACCCGTAGCCTTGCGATGTGCATTTTTCCAAATACTTGGTATTTTTGCGACTGACAGCATCCTTGATAGCCTGACCCACATCCAAAGTACGACCATAACTCCCAGCAAAGGGCGAAACAATCGTCACATCGAAGCAAACATCCCGACCATTATCCCAATTGAGCACTAGAACATCAGCTGGTCTCAAAGAAGTACCATTGTTCGCAAGAAGATCCAAGTCAACCTCTTTCCGTGCCGGCACTCCATCCCGGTAACACATGTCTGCATGGGATGGAAACCTTCTGGCCAAAAAGTTGTAGTGCTTAGAGATTCTGTCATGAGAAAGTGGCCAATAGTCTACCGAAAAAAATCAAGTTTCAGAGTGTAAGCACTGGAAAGCAGTACCAGAAGCAAACATCCTCTAAAAAGGGGATATCTGCTTTATGAATGTGAAAAATGCATCAGAAGTTTTGCTTCAATTGAAAATTAAAAAAAAAGTAAACGATGTTTGAAGTTATTTAATATGTGCATATATTCAACTAGAGTACTCGATGATTACAACAGGATTCCCACATAATAAAAATCTATCACACATTTATTTTTAATTTCAAATTCCAAATTAGGGATTCAAATAATGGAAAAATCATTTACATAAAGTAATTTTCCTTACATGGTTGTTGAGATGATGCCTCAAGTGAGGAGGACATCGCTCATCGTGATCGGTGGTATCACGATGCTGCTGATGTTGACGATAATATATCTCCGACGGCCATGATTCAAGTGAGGAAGAGATTAAAATCACGAAGATAGAAGAAAAGATAGAAATGAGAAATACAATTAGTTAAGTCTCGGACTAGGATAGAAACGTAGTTGAGAAACAGAGGATTACAGCAGTCATCATTGCGTTCTGCCATTTAAAGGCGAAGATCAACCGAAGCTTTTGGATAACTTCATCAACAAAAGGTAAGTGAAGACTGAACCACCTATATCTCAAGTTATATTCACTTTCTATCATTTGAGACGATGTCGCATAACTAATTAGACTAGTATGCATAGGCAAGAATTTCGAGTCAAGTTTATCTTGATAATTTCTCGAAATACAATGACTAAGCTTAATGAACATTTTTTTTCATAGTTGATGAATTTCGGTTAAGGACTATTTATTGTTCGGAATCAAAATCGTGATTCAAGTTTATCATTCGGAAATAGCCTAGAACAGTGATATGTGTCATTAATGTTATTCACGAATGTTTCGAATTGATTTAGAGAAATATATAACAACTATTGATTCAGATACAAGACAGTAGTATCAGTTTTACTGGGAAAACTGTTATAAGTCTGAACCCGTATTACATGTATTCGTACATGTAACAGAGTAGCTATATACATATCGACTTACAGATTAGTGGTAAACATATTCTATGTATATCATATGAAAATATGTGTGACTCGTGAACCTGAGCTGTGTGCATAAGAACTAGATTGGTGTGCATACTTGTATGCAAACCATTCTTGAACTATTGTTACGGAACCGGGGGTGAGTATCCAAACCGGTACGCAAGATAAAACAGTTCTGTGTTATTGAAATAAGTAGCGTTTCCAAACCGGTACGCACACCGATTCATTTTCGTGAACTCCGGAACCGGCCACAGTCTTTGAGTTTCCAAACTGGTATGCAAACCTTAAAAGTTCTGTGAACTCCGGAATTCATGTTTGGTGGAAAGTTTGAAAACTGGTACGCAAACTTAAAAAGTTCTGTGACTTCCGGAACTCGGTTTTGGTCTAAAGTTTCCAAACTGGTTTGCGAACTGTGACTGAACCCACTCACGAACTACTATGTATTTGTACTCGTACATCTACTAATAATGTCGATTATACTTTCAAGTGTGTTTAAATTATTTCTTCAAGATAATTAACATTTGATTAATTCTCTATAAACACTAGACTTAATTGATCACATGTTTGTGACTCAGAGTTAAGGTCTTATGTGTTCATGAAAATGAAGATTAAGCTTTTAAGTTCAAACCGGCTAGTTTCGGCTAACCATGTTGAACATAGTCTTTGTACACGGTTCGGTTACGATTTTACCTAACCAGAGTGTATATCTTGTTTATGTGAATCATATTCAAAGATTCATATAACAGTGGATATTGTTTGCTTGGTTCCAAAGATATCTTAGCTTAAACCTAAACCAACCTATACTTTCAATGTATATAAAAGGGGAACTCCAAGCAACTGGGATCTTTGAATCCTGACACTAATTTTTGGTGCGTACTAGTTATATCTAGAGTCGTCCTCTCCAGAAACCCTTTTACGGTTTTGCGACTATAAAGACTTCATTGGGATTCGTGAAGCCATGTCCAGTTATCTTTCCTTGATAACTCGAGTATCATGATCTTGATTATTTGTAGAGCTTGCTCCAACGATCAAGATAGATAGTGATCATCAAAGTTCTTTTCTTCTCAGACTTTGTTGATTCCATAAGTTTTATACTTGTGAGGTGAATAATAATCTAGGATGCACTTCGGGTTGCATAAGTCCGGATTTTGAGGATAGCTAGACTTTGTCGAATTGCTATAGATTTCTATCACCTTGATCATACGTTTGATTTTGATCATACTTTTCGGTCGTAATCAAGAAATCAATTATATAGGCTTAATATGTGGGAGGCAGATTTGGTTTAAAGTATTCAATTGAGTTGAAGAAACTCTTATTTGGTGTAACAGCATCTAAGGGAATTAATTGCATGGAGTCCTGCTGGGATTCAAGAGGCGCAAGGAGCGCGACTGTACCTTAATCGATGGGATACCTTTTAGGGATCAACTACATTCCAGTCCGAAGTTAATTGGTAGTAGGCTAGTGTCTTTAGCGGCTTAATACAGTTTGGTGTTCAATCTGGACTAGGACCCGGGGTTTTTCTGCATTTTCGTTTTCCTCGTTAACAAAACTTCTGGTGACTGTGTTATTTTTTTTTCCACATTATATTGTTTATTTTTATAATTGAAATATCACAGGTTGTGCATCGATCAATCATAGTTGAGACATCCGACCTAGTTTGTTGTATATGACTTGATTGATTCTTGGACATTGGTCTTTGGTACCGTCCAAGTTATCTCTTTGTGATTAGGTTCACGGATTCGATTCTGTAAACGTTCTAATCGCAAGAGATAGAGATATAACTCTAAGATATTATTCCTTGATTGAGTTTAACTCTCGGAGTTGTATTGAGTTTGTCCATACAGATTGCCAAAGAAAAAAGTGGTGGTGTATTTTGGTACCCCCGCGTTTTCAGAGGAGATTAAAACTATGGCCTTGGCTTAAATGGGGATGATAATGAAAATATGGAAAAATTTCCGCCTGGTAAGATAATTGGCTGGGAATTGGTCTTCGATCTTATTAACGACAAAATTATTAGGCATCATAATAATTATGAATGACAAAATTATTGGCTGGGAATGTCTCTGATCTGATAAGGATTGGTGGTTTGTATATTATTCAAGCGATGAGTGCTTACGTACATTATTTTTCCCTTTCAGATATACTGGTATAACTGATAAATTAATTTAACTACTTCTCATGCAACTAATAGTATTAGGAATAAATATGTACATGTGGGTTAGGATACTAAAGTTCAGAAGAATTATATTAATCATAGTATCAGTACCAGTCTATGGAAGTTGTAATAGAGCTTATGTTAATGATGAAACTCTAAAGGGTACTATATGGTATCTGATGTGATTTTAGATAGTGGTAAGAAATGAGGTTGCCGTTCACTCGGATTTGTAGAGATTAAAGTTTTTAAAAATACTAAATAAATATATACAAAGATATTTAACAATGGACGAGAGGTACTGGGACTAAGGATTTAGCCAATCTTCATAACATAAGGTTCACTTATTTATTTTCAACAATTTTAGCTCAAGAAATATAAACATGGACTCTATTTTTTGCCAAGGTAGATTCTCAAAACATTGATTGTAAATGTTAAGCATGGGACATCAAATCACCTGAGCTAAGCATGACCCATCTAATCAAATGACAACCAATTTAATCAAATCATATTTCAATTAATTTTAATGCAAAAGTCATAAAAAGAATAAAAATAAATTTACCATGTATGAAGTTCGGCCTCCTCCGTCGTCCCAGTGTTGGGGTTTAACTCATCATGTCGGAAACACACTCAAAATATGTATTCATGGCCCAAAAAGTGTTTACAAGAAGAGAAAATAATGAAACAGGAAATCTGCAACATCACAGGTGCGTTACAGAATGACTGTTTCAACTCTCAACTGTTATGATGAAGATAATCGTTACAAATCTGAATATAAATGTTGCAGAAGAGGATGAAGAAACTGTTACAATGAAGATAAATGTTGCAAACTAGTTGAAGAAACTGTTACAACGAAGATAAATGTTGCAAACCAGTTGAAGAAACCGTCGTTGTTTCCCTGTTCTTCACGAGCAGCAGCAGCAGAACCAACAGAGTTCTGAAAACTCTTGATTCACGCCTCCTGAGCTCTCCTATCGACCCCAAACTCTCGACACCCCTTCTATGGAACCTTGTGACTCTATTTATACACCAAAATCCTAAAAATCACGCGTCAATTACACAAAATAATTCTCATTTACTCCCATGCATGGAAAAGAATAATTTCCATTTTTTGATTAATTACGCGTCTAATCTCGTGCTGCACACACCAGGAGCATTCCTTCACGTCCCATAATAAGTTAGGAACGCATAAGCCACAAGAAAACTTCCCAAAATTACCAAAAATTCTGAAAATATCTTACAGGAATATCACGCATGTTTTGCTCTACACTTGAATTCTAGCCAATTCTGGTCGAAACCAAAGACCATACCACGTTTATATGGGTCCTAGGAATGATCCCAATCAATTCCATCCCTTTAATCTCTCTGGAATGACTCCAAAAATGTGATTGAAAATCTGCCATGGATAAACATAATTTTCCCGCCTTTTTTTTGTTTTTGAACGTGAAGGAGAAGGGGGTGCCCCTTATCTGCTGCTGGATTCCGAATAACAAATGTCCCTTGGGTGCCTTTAGACAACTTTTCGAGCCGATTTTTCCAAAAATGTTTATTTCCCAAAAATACCTACAAACACATAAAGCACCATAATAAGTACAAAAATGGGTACTAACATTATACACAATAGAGATGAAAATAGACACATAAATGCGTCTATCAGTATCTAGATGTTTTTTTTGTTGTTGTAATGTCGATTCTATGGATCATCTTCTCTGGATTTGTAGTTTCAGTGTTGCAGTGTGAAGATGGTTTGTGCGACAATTTTCACCTGGCAATACCTTTTTTTTTCCCGAAGATATTTAACCTATAGTGAAGAATAAGAGCATTATATGCAGGTTTGGTCTACAACTGTCTATTAAACATTGGTGTAGTTATGGCTTGCAAGATACAAAGCATTCTATGCAGGTCTCATTCCATATTTGAACAAATTTTAAGCTAAAATTTGTCAGTTAGTTCATGGAAGTGGTTTGAGAATGACTTGCGATATATGGAGCCAAAGTTATGATATTCAAATCTTAAGTTTTTTCAGGATACATACCAGAAGGGTTAAATGTTTCGTTGTTGTGTAAATGGATTACTCCACTTAGAGATAAGGTAGCTCTCTGTTGTTATAGTGCATGTCTAGGCAATCCAGGTAACATTGACTTTTTTTTTTTTTTGATCGGTCAAATAGAAAATTCATTGAAGAAAGGCACTTGGGGTGGGGGGTGGGGGGGTACCTTAACCCAAAGAATACAACCGAACATAAAAGGGGAACTGAAAGGGGATTCGGCTACCCAAGTAAAAAAAACACAAAAAATTATGGAGGTCGGTATAATGAGTCCCATAGAGAAATCACCGTGTTTGTCGTAAGCCCTAACATTCTTGTATTCGATTCCTTTCAAAAGAACTCTTGTCATTTGATATCTCTAATGAGGCTTGCCAAAGTACTTTTTTTGTTATCGAAGGTTCTTGCATTTCGCTCTTTCCATATACACCACCATATAGCAACCGGGATGTTATTTCATATTTGACTAAGTCTTTCATCTCCCCAATTAAACTTCCAATCCTTCATAGATGTAATGATATTAGGGCCGTATGACCATAAAAAGTGGCACCCTTCAACAAAGTAATCCCATATCCTCCGGATTCTCCAACAACCATAAAACAAGTGCGAACTCGATTCATCGTCTTCCTTACAAAAACGACATACACAAGAAATATCCATAACTCTTCTTAAAAGTTTATCCGCCATCATTATCCGATCATGAGAAAGGAGCCAAAGAAAGAAATTAATTTTGTGAGGTTACTCATTACTCCAAACAACATTGATTGGATAATCCGTCTCACCTTGATCGCGGTTGTCTTTAATTTCATCCTTAACCGTATATTGACCGTGATCACTACCAACCCAAATTCGGGTATCCATAACCCCTTCTTGAATAGAGATTGAGGAAAGAAGATTTGATATAGATAACACTTCACTTGTAATGGTTTGAGAGTATATTTTCTTAGACATAAGCGCCCACCTTACACCACCTTCCCTAACTTCATACATACTAGCCACCACAAAATCCTTGGTCCTCGAAGATTCATAAGCCAAAGGAAACATATCACATAATCGTCCTTCACCAAGCCAAGAATCTTCCCAAAATATAGTTTCCTTACCCTCTCCAATCTTGAATCTAATATTCTTGTTGAAGTCTTCAAGCTCTTTATAGATATTAAACCAAAAGCTACCACCTTTCGATCCTTTGGGTTGGAGAGTTTCCCAACCGGTGAATGTTACACCAAATTTCTCAACTATGATTTTCCTCCACAACGCATCTTTCTCTACACCAAAGCACCACCACCATTTTTTTAGCAAAGCCGAGTTCACTTGCTTAGTTCTTCTTATACCAAGACCACCTTTTTCTTTTGGTTTTGAAGACAATTTCCAACCAATATTGTGAATTCTTTTCTTATTTTCATCATCCCATAAGAAATTTCTCACAACTATCAATTTTCTTAGTTATGGAGCAAGGAGCAAGAAAAATACAGAGATAATAAATGGGTAAACTAGCTAAAACGTTTTTGATGAGAGTTAGCTTACCTCCTTGCTATTGTTTTTCCATTCCAAGAAGTAACTCTTTTCCTGTAAATTCAAAAGTTTTTTCCCATTTTTTGAGTGCCCCCTACCTTGTCTCCCAAAGGTAGATCAAGATATACGCTAGGAAAACTTGTATACTTGCATCCTAGCATGTTAGCATAATTTTCAACTTCCTCCTCGACTGCGACCCCAAATAAGCTACTTTTAGAGAAATTTATCTTCAAACCCGAAGTTAACTCGAAACAAAGAAGAAGGTAACGAAGGGCATCGACTTTTTCTCTCTTAGCATCAAGAAATATGATGGTATCATCGGCAAATTGCAAGTGATTTATTTTTGTTCCCCTCGCCTTGACCGTAAAACCCGAGATTTGATCAAGTTCTTGTGCTTTGCTCAACATACAACTTAAGACTTCACCAACAATAGTAAAAAGAAAAGGAGAGAGAGGGTCTCCTTGATGAAGTCCCTTTTCACTACCAAAGTAACCGAAAGACGATCCATTAACAAGAACCGAGAACTTTGAGAATGTTAAACAATTTCTAACCCAAGCATTCCAAACACCACCAAACCCCATTTTGAACAAAACTTCATTTAAAAAATTCCAATTCACATTATCAAAAGCTTTTTCAAAATCAATCTTGCAAACTAACCCCGGTAATTTTTGACGAAGTCTAGAATCCATGCATGCTTGTCAGGTGGTGGTTGCAGTGGCTGGTCGTATGGGGTGGCAACAATTTTTTTAGCTAAAATCTAGGCCATAGTTTGTGCTTAGAGTAGGAAGCATCTTAGGGTTTCATTGGTATTTTAGTTTAGTCTGATTCAAAGGTAGCTCTTAGAGCATCTCCAGCAGAGAGTGGGAGTTTTATTTTCTTATGACACATAGGATTTTAGACCCTCATTTACATTAAATTCATCTCCAACAGTGGGTCCTATTAAATAGGAAGGGTGTCAAAATAAATATGAAGGTCTTGGAGAAGGTCTTATTTAGACCTTACGAATGACCTCCACGTCATCATTTTAACTATATTTAAAAAAATTGTTTTTAAATAAATTGTTCTGAACCAATAGGAAAGAGGGAATCAATTTTATCATTATCCAAAAAAAAACAAATCTTAAAAATAAGACCCACACCATTGTAGATAGTCCATGAGCAAAACACTACTATTTTTGCCACATACATATAACACCATAAATAAGGATCTAAATAAAAATTCCACATAGGATTTTTAGCACCCACTGTTGGAAATGCTCTTATGGATTTCATAAAAAAACAAGGTTCCTTGGGTAATTCATCCTACATGGCAATGTATCAGTAATAAAGTGAGAACTATGAGATTTGTACATTCCTGCAAAAACTGACTTCTCATGTGATAAGTTGGCTAAGAGGCGTTCTAGGTTGAACAAAGATGTAAGAGAAATTGTTTTAGGCACACCAGACTTTTTGCATTCCTTAGAAATGTCTAATATTGTGTACTTTAGGTTCAAAAGTTAAGTCTGTTTGAGTTTGTTTTTTTTAACTTGTATTTCTTTCGCTCTATTTGGATAAACTTGTGAATTAGCTAAAAAAAGAAAAAAAAATCCATATGAAAACTTAATACATACCGAGGTTACTTTCCTCACTCGAATTCAAGCAATGAGATTTCAATGACATTCAATCGTAGTATTATATTAATTTTCTAGTGAGATATTAACTACACAATTGATCAAGTTATCAAACTGGAGACTTATAAATTATCAATTATTTGGATCTTAGCTACAAATTAAGTTCCTAAGAGATTTTACTGAGATGAGTAACGAATAAAGTGGATTTACCAATGATGAAGATTTTTCTCAAGCCTCAATCAAATTTAGGGTTCTTCCAAACATCGTCCAAAGCGAAATTTAGTTTAGATTCTTAAATTTCTTCGCTACTGAACACAAGCCGATTGAAATTTTTGTCACCAAAGATGTCAACGGGATATGTAAGATCTTGTGGTTAGCATGTTTTAGCAATCTCGTGACAAAGTGACGAATGAAAAGAAAAAACGAGCTAGGTTTCAAACATA
The DNA here is from genome assembly GCA_023531105.1 of Papaver atlanticum. Classification (NCBI taxonomy): domain Eukaryota; kingdom Viridiplantae; phylum Streptophyta; class Magnoliopsida; order Ranunculales; family Papaveraceae; genus Papaver; species Papaver atlanticum. The sequence continues at coordinate 306,994 of JAJJMB010003271.1, read as the reverse complement.
TGAAGTATCCAAACCATAAACATACATTCACATATCAGTGCTCCAGACCAGGGACGCACTTATACGATAACTACCCGGGCTAAACAGTATACAAGCCTAATTATTTATTTGTACTAACTTATGGGCTTGACGAGTCCCAATTTTTTTCCAGCCCCAGATCCTGCTCCAAACCATACGCATTCACATACCAAAGCTTGCATATAAACTTTGTTTCCCGCTTATTGAATAGAAAAAACTTATAACAGAGCTAGAGGTTTCTTTAATTTCTTGTACACTTCAATTAGTTCTTCGAAGATCTTCATTGAAGAAGCAGGCAAAGCAAGAATCAAATTTATGCCTTTGTTATCTTTTCCATGGGCTAAGAATAACACCACTTCTTTTATGGCTAACCTAGGCGGGCCTGCGAAAAAGGGTTCTCCCCAACCAAAATCCATACTATTGAATCCTAGCTTAGACCAAGCACTTAAGAATACTGTAGAACTTTGAGGTTGAATTCTTTTTGGCTCTTCTAAGAAATCTATGGTTGATTTTACGTAATCATCTGTAACCAACTTAATTAAATTTTGAATTCTCTCTATTGTTGATGACAGTGGGTTGTCTAGCATCTCACTCACACTACATTGACAATTCATCATCAGGAATGCATTGCCGAAGTAACCTTTTGGCAATTTTGGGTCTAGTCTAGACCGCCCATCAACCGCGAAGAGTAGCCTTACTTGTTGATCAGGATTAAGTTTTAACGATTGAGTTCGAGCCCTCCACATCAAAGCCGTAAGTACTTCAAAACTAGTACACCTTTGTAAAACCCCATCTTCCATAGCTTTTTTCTTAAGTTGTTCTAGATTCTCAGGGTGAAAGATAAAGGACTTACTAATAAGCATTTCTTGTTCGAAGAGAGCCTCAGTGTTTGATACATCTACGATGTCTTCATAACCATGGGTGAATTCTACCTTAGGTGGGTTTCGTGCTTTGAGTATAGTTCGATCTAGAAACGGTGGGCTTGTCAACGGCAATCCTCGCGTAACTTCACCCCACGACTTCATAAATTCCATTGCGCTGGTTCCATCGGCCATAGCGTGATTCATGGTTATTCCAAGAACGAACCCTCCACACTTGAATTTGGTCACCTTCAAACACATGCATACGGTAAAAAAAAATTAAGAACTAAAATACTCCGATCATTTATAAAATAACAAGTAAAAAAATAATCTAAAACAAGAACTACATCATGTAAACTACCTGAGCCACAAGTAGAGGATTCTGTAGTATGTTTCTTGGATCAAGAAGGCCATAAACAAGTTTCCCGTAAGTAACAGGATCAGGTTTCGTGAAGTCACCGATTTCTTCCAACGTAAGGTTGGCCTCTGCCTCAACAAAAAGAGCACCTTCACCTGTGCAATTGACCATAAATTTACGCTTTTCATTCATTGTGATGCGTCCAGCAAGAGGATAGTAGTGAACAAGTACTTTTGCTAAACCATCTCTAATGACTTCAGCTGCATCCTTTCTGCCAACATCTATTATTTTGTTAAAACAGTAAAAAGTGTCAATCATAGCCACCATGGTGTCGAAGTTTGACAAGAAATGTAAATCCTTAGGTGTTTCCTCTGCTGGAACCACAGTTGTTTCTCCTATAATCTGGACGATAAGTTCACCGTTGAAAGTTGTTTTATCACTTACTTCCCCCATTATAACAGCAATTATAATGTTGAGTACTATCCTAAGTTGAAGCGATGATGATACTCTAATGCAAATAAAAAGAGTATATATAGATGAGGAAATTGATGCATATCATGACGGTAAAAAACAACCCAATTGCTAAAGGAAAAAAAAAACGAGATTAACTAGATTTCTTGACCAAATTATTTTTTGTTGAAAACATATCAAAAGCAAGGAAAAATCAACCAATATGTCTTTTTTTCTTTCTTTTTGTTTTGTTTTAATATGTCTTGTCTTGTTAACTTGGGTAAATGTCTACTGTAAGATGAGTCGTGTAAGTTTTATTACAGGTAAACAAAATTATTATATTTATATACTAGGAAATTTTGCAACGTGAGAAAAGGAAAACAATTCTGTCACTACTGACTTGATCCAAAACTGATTAGAGCGTAATTTTGCTGTTTCGACTAAATTATAAACAAAACTGATTTGGGGTAATCTTATGATCAATTTAAGAAGAAAAAACAACTATATTCTGATACACTATGGTTCGATCATTAGAGCGTAATTAACTCAACAACAATGTTTATACGAAATCCAAATTTCTTGCTGACTACTAATAATTTAAGGGAAAACCAAAACCATTATGTTAGTGTATTTTCATTTTTCGTTGGTGTTGTGTATTTTCATTTTTCGTTTTACATTCGAACAAAATCGGTCACCACTTTCTGTTCATTTTTAAAACGAGGTTTTCACCCCCCAAATTTGCTTTTCATCTATAATTGGCAATTCCAAACTTTCATTTGGATAAATTTGGATTTAAGCAATTATTTATGAAGAATGAAGAACTACTAATAAATTCGAGTAGATGAAAGGCTTAGTCGAATATGGAATAATATTCCGGTCGCTGCAAGGTGGTGCGTATGGAAAGAGTGAAATGCAAAAACTTTGGCAAGCCTCATTAGAGATATCAAATTACAAACATTTTTTTGGGCAGAATCGAATACAAGGATGTTAGGGCTGACGGTAAATATGATGATTTTTTTATGTGATTCCTTTTACCAGTCTCCGTAAGTTGTTTTGGTTTTTTACTTGGATAGCCGAATCCCTTTTCGGTTCCATTTTTTTTTTGTTCAATTGTAATTATTGGGTTGAAATACCCCTCTTAAGTTCCTCTATTAAATAATTTTTTTTATTGACAGGCCAAAAAAAAAAAAATGAAGAACTGCCACGAGGGTTTGATTGTTTTTTTATTACACCTACTACTCATTTTTGTCGAAATATAATTGCTGGTGCGATTCAACTGTTGTATGAACCAGGGGTTAGAGGGGCCCTATCCGAACACGATATACACATATGTTATAAGGGAAAACAAACAAACTTGTCCAAACCGGAGGTTTAGATGAGTAAAATATAAAAAAACAACCCGACCTTTAAAAAAAAATAAAAAAAAATCGAGACCCTGAAGGGCAATTGATTAGGGAAAAAAGTCCCGAGACCTAACTTCCAAAGAGAGAAGAGAAAAATACAAAAAAGAAAGAAAATACACAACATTATCTAAACCAATAAGTAAGAATCACATCTTTGTCTCACCTCATTATGTCATAGATTATCGACAATGGAGAATTCCAACGAGATTCTGCAGCAGTATCTCCGAATTTGGCTAAACATGAATCATTCTAAAAAAAAAATTCCTTTTAATTTGGATATTTTCTAGATTTCCTATGTATTTTCCTGATTTAAAGTGTGAATATTATTAGGGTTTTCAGCTTTTCATGTTGTCTTTTACTTGCTCAATTGATTTTATTTATTTTGTCCATTGTCTAGGGTTTAGAGTTCAATAGTGTTACTTTTAATTATGTGGGATTACAAGTCATGTGTGGACTGTAAAAATAAAGTAATGTCTGCTGCTACCGTAGAGTTTGTATTATTTTTTCTTAGTTTCGAGATATGAGTAGTAGGTTCTCTATATGTTGTTCTTCATTTTTCTTCGTAGAGTAATCCGCTAATTTTAATTTTGTTTACAATGAAAGTGAAGTTCTTTGTACGTCGTCACTTTTGATTCAGTGCCTACGATGATATGTTGATTATGGTTTCCTTTTTAAGGATTATGGGGAGATAAGGTGGTTTAGCCACCCAAGTGCCACGTTCAGACATTATGCGCAACAGGGAAGTTGGGAATGAATTCACAATGTGTAAGAGAGTTACCAAGTCAAAGTATTAAAAAATCCATCTCTTTTTTAATTAATCTTTATTTGTTTGTTACTATTTTCCCTATTATGTGATAATCTATCATATTCTCATTAATTCTTATTATAATTGTGTATTGTAAGAACAACGGTGAATGAATCACCGCTAGAAAGCATCCAAAAAAGCGTTTACCGCGGGAAGAACCAACTCCCCGAATATTGTTACGGAGACAACAACAACTTATTTCATCTGCGTTTGATTCTAACGAACCAAGAACAAACTCAAAATAACTCATCTATTACAAGAATCAGCTGACATAAACGGGGAAAATAAAAAAGTCAAAAAGCGCCTCTCGCCCCTTGTCGTTACATGATTTTTCCAAAAGCAATCATCTTGATAAGGAAGGTACGTCGTTGAAGAAAACAAGACAAGTTCTCAGTTCTGATGCTACAGTTAGAGGACCGCCAACTCCTCGTCACTCTATGGGTAGGCTGTCACAGAAAACAGAACAATTGGACATTTCAAGTACTCCAGGCGATACACTGTCAACTCCCCTCGACTTTATGGGTACACTGCTGGTGTAGGAAACTGTACAACAGAAGAATTACAATGTTTACGACGATACACTGTCAACTCCTTATCACTTCAAAAACTTGTCCAACAGCCTTGGACGAAAAAAAGGCAGTTGTACAACAATAATTGACTAGGCCAGTTGGAATGCCAGACCCAAGCCTCAACAAGCGAAGGTCATATGTGCATGTAAACTATGATAACTCAGGTATTCAATAGCAACAACAGCACCACCACTACCACCATTGGAAAACTGTAATATTGGGCGAAGCTTTCATTCTCAGGAAGTTAGTCTCCCATCGATCACTCCGGCTATACCCGAAAGTCCCTTATCATATATGGAATAATGGACAACCGAACCGTCATAGGGATTCGTCCCTAGCCTCCTTTATGAACATACTGTACCTCAGCTTCCTACTGCCGGAGATTCTGGCACTTCAAGGCGTAAGGGTGAGATCCTATGGTTATACCTCTAACACTGATTGTTGTCTCTCATCAACAGTTTTTTCGGGGTTTTTTTTTTTTTTTTTAAATAGCCTGCATATTGATTTTCATTTCTTAAACACAGTTCGAAGAAAGTATATACCAAGGAGAATCATTCGCCTCCCAAATACTACTCTGAGAGATAAGGAAACATAAAAACTATCAGTGGAAGTTGTTCGAGGGAATCTAGTTGGTTCAAATAGCACCGAATGCGTCATTGCAATTGAGATGTGGGTCCGACAGAGGAATCACTGCCCACTGATGGTGCGTCTGCTAAAAATAACATTAAAAGATTGTCAAATCTTGTGAGGGTAATAAGACAAAGTGATTTTAATTTTAATTGCTTTTTTTCTTCCTAGTTTCATTATCGAATCTTTGTTACAAGAACTACTTCATTTATTTCTTGTAGGACTATTACCAGCTTGTACCTGGTGATGAACTTGTTGAGAAATTTATGCGAAAGCAAATACAATTAGCTTATGTGAGGTATCTATCAGACATGAGTAGATATTACCGATCTTTCGATACTCACAAGGAAGCTTTGAATTTTTTTCTTGTAAATATAAAGTAGATATCTTATTGGACCCATCTATGCAATTTCTCCAATACGCCAGAATTCAAGGTAAATGCAGTTGAATGATTATTATTATTTTTGTTTAATCCAAATAACCCTTCAATGTTTAACTTGTAATTTCTATTTATGACAGTTGGTGTCCAAGAAATCCCAACTTGCTCGAAAAAAATAGAAACTGAAGCATAATTGTGGCTCCATAAGTTTTGCCATAAAATCACATGTTATGGTATATCTTATTTCACTAGCTAGTTACTCATATAGGTAGCCTTGTGTACTATTGTAGTATTATGTTTATTTAAACTAATGGTGGTATTGAGTTCACCATCCCCAGCTATCTGATCTAACGATACCTTTTTCATATGTAACTTTAAGTATGTTACCACTGGATATAAACTTATATCTAACTTGTTCATTTTCAACAAAGGCATAATGGTATGCCAGTTGATCCAATAGAGATATTCTTGGTAACCCATGCCTCAAACAAGCTTGGAAAGGCTTGTGGGAAATGGAAGGTAAAATTTAAATCAATTTTTTAATTGAATAATGAGATTAAAAATCATGGTGTTCATTTTAATTGTTGTAATGAGTATGCTAGAACATTGCTCGGTAAAACTCACAAGTTTTGGTATGTCAAGCTTGTTATCAGTTTTAGTTCATCAAAACTATTTCTTGATTCATAGTGTACTAAACTCAGTCTCGGACTAAGAATAGAGCATGGTAGTTGAGTATCAGAATTCACCAATCGACCTTGAAGATTGAAGACAGAAGAACAACGACGTCAACGGAAACTTCATCAACAATGGTATGTGAAGACCGACTATTCTATTTACTTATATTATCTATCATTCTATCTATTGAGACATTTCGTATGACTTTAGTATAATGATGAACATTGCAAAAAATATTGCAAGTTATATGGAGTAGTCAAGTTAGTTCTTAAAGTTCTACAAGATATTTTACCAGTTCATGAACTTGAACTTGTAAATATAAATACTTGATTTTTTAATATCCCAATTAACTCGCATACACGAACTGATTTGCTCAGTTCGCGAACTGGTAGATTTTGAGATAATGCTAGATACTATTTATTCCAAAGTACATGAACTGATTATCTCAGTTCACGAACTAGCTGATTTGAAATGTTTCATGTACACTTTTTGATTTCAAGTACATAAACTGTTTTTGGCAGTTCACAAACTTGTGAATATAAAATACTTCAAAGTCACGAGATAACTTTTTAGTTCACAAACTGTTTTAACAGTTCACGAACTCATTTTGTCCTGTGACAAATTAAGCTTGTCGGTACCAGAACTACTTACCATGGTTATCTGGAAAACCATAAGCTTGTCGGTTCCAGAACTACTTAACCATGGTTATCTGGAAAACCATTTGGTGCACTCTAGTTGCACACATCTTCTTTATGATTCAAGGAAAACTTCTCACATGCTTTCATGTATAATATGTTCTTAGAAGTTTAGCTTTCTTGATTACAAACAATTGATGATTTCTAACTCTGAAAAGGGATCTACTTTTTCAATGCTTCGTGATATAATCAGTCTTCTTGAAGAATTACTTCAATCGAACGAACGAAGTAATGTTCTCCTCAATAAAAGACTTGAATAATGCCTTAAACAAGAATAACTTTTGAGAATGAAACTCAACGACTCAAAATAATACCTTATTCATGCTCTTTCAGAAATTGAGGATATGGGGGAAAAGGTAATTAAAAAGTAGAGAGTACCAAGTACACCACCAACTTTTTTTGTTCAACAACATATATGAAAAAAACCCAATACAATTGCAAGTAGGTCTAAAGCAAAGACCCTTGAACAAATTGTATACATAGTTTTTCTCTTTTTACTTCCACAATCAATATGTATAGGCCAGAGTTTCGTGTACCTGATTGTATAGAAGAATTCTTGGACGATCTCAAAAATCAATATCCAAGATCAATCTAGTCTTATCTGAATTCTAACAAGAGAAACTTGCAATCTACCTTTCAAGATATGAATTTAATTAATAAGGACTTATACTATGTAAATTGATTACGTACTACTTGTGCTATTCTTGTTATAAAGATAAAGCAATATAATACAGAAAGGAAAAATGCAAGACACCAAAAGTTTTATTAAAGAGGAAAAATGCACCTCCAGAAAACCCCTGAGAACTCGTCCATCTTTGAACACCACACTGTATTAAACCACAATAGACACTAGCCTACTATCAGAATTCTGATTGGAATATAGTTAAGACCGAACTTACCCTCCAAGTAATTCATCTGCAGTCTTGTTCCTTACGTCTCCTGAACCTCGAAAGGTTCTACACACTTGATTCCCTTAGCTGACGTCCTTTACAACCTAAGAGTTGCCTCAATGAAGACTTTTGATACCTATTTGCCTCTAACATCCAAGCCTATTTGATTTCCCTTTTGATTTTTCAAACTAGGTTTGGAAATCTGTTTGTAGTAGACAAAGTCCAGCAAACCTCACGAATCCGGAACACGTAATCTCAATTATCCGAGAAGCCTGGATTCCTAACCACCTCTCAAGAACAATCCAAACAAACCAAAGAAGAGTTTATCTATCTATCTTGAGGAACCAAAAAGTCTGAGATGAAGAGAACTTTCTGATTTCTATCTATATCGTTCCTGATATGAGATTGATAAAACCTCAAAGATCAATAAGAACAAGATTCGGATACCAGAACGATCAGGTAAAGGATAGTTTAATCGGGCTTCATGAATCCATCAGTGAAGTCTTCAAAGTCGTAACCTAACTATGTTTAACAACTAGGACACAAGAAACATAGGTTTTAGAGTAAGACTCTAGTTTAACAACTAGGACACAAGAGTGCTAGGGATTAAGAAATCCTATTGAAAGAGCCCTTTTATTTATAACTTATCAACTAAGGCACAAGAGTGTCAGAGATTAAGGATGATATTTATGATTGTTATCTGATTAATAGATTTTATGCCTGTGAGCATCTTTTTCTTTTAACCATATTTTTGATTTGGTAAAGCTCGGCTTCGGCTTGCCTCGTCTCGCCCCGTCCCGGGTTTTTTTTTGATATGGTAAAACTCGGCTTCTCCTCGCCTCGCCTCGCCTCCCCCCGATTTGAGAAGAACAGATTAATATCACTCACATGCCAGTAATAGCTGCCGCCATCCTTTCCTACACATTGAAATCAAAAAGAACTTGGTAGTGAAAAAACCTATTACAAGATCTGGCAGAAGAATCTCTTGGTGCCTACTTTCAAGCATTGAGAAATTTAATCTTGCCTTTAGAGGTTCATAGGTTGTAGCTAAATAGCTAAGTTGGCACCGTTGTAGCTTTTATTATCTTTTCAATAGAGCTTGACCTAAAAAAATTAATATTATAATAGATGATTAAAGACCACTTCACAACTTAGTATGAAACCTACCACCTATGCTTTTCCAGAATTTCAAGACATGAGACAACAAGAAAATGAATCCTCCAAGCAACTGTTTCTTAGCCTTTATTTGTATTTTCATGCTATTTTGCATACCTAATCCACTTAGCACGCATTTCCTAGCTTTTTCCATTTAGGATAATTTGAAAATCAGTTTGTAAGGTACACTACCGTAGTTTGTCAACGTAGTTTGTCAACTTCACCTTGAAGAGCAGCTACTCCTAACGCTTTTGATTGGAATTTTTATAGTCTTTTGCATCTACGTACAATTGTTGAATTTACAAAACATAATTTAGATATCTAACTGGATCATTGTATATCAAAATATTACATATTGATAATAATGAGTACTCAGTAGATTTTTATTCGAGGTTTTCAACCAAAACAAAAAATCATATTTAACAACACCACCAAACTCACAATCGACTGAATTTATAGTAATAAGAAAAGCACCTTGATTTTGAAAGACAAATTGTATGCAGAATGATTAGTCTATGGAGGAATCATCTTCAGTCTTTCTAGTAGCAACTATCCATCCCTGTGAATGATGGTGTTCAAGCAGTTGCATGTATGTTGGAATCAATGTATACCCTGCAAATATGTACCTTTGCCAACAGTCAAGATATATGAGGAAAATCATTCACGAAACAAATGTATTTTTGGAAGTACTTCAACTTCTAAAAATACCTATTATAGCTTCAAGCCATCAAGCAGCCATAATATGCAACCTTAAAGATGAAAGAACAGTCGTTTCATACCATTAATAATTTAATTACCATGCCACTTCAACTGTTTGAGCATTTGGATATGACTCTTCACCTGAATAACACCGTCAATTGGAGTCATGGGCTGCAAATCAATAATAAAAATAATACGAATCGGTATCACAAAGTATTGTAGTTTAAGAAACCAAACTACAAAAAATATCTGTGGTATACCTGATTTCTCCATCTATATAAAACCATTCAGAAGTTCATCTGATTTGGAATCTCCGATCCTAATTCACAAATGACAAAACCATACACAATTTAAAAAATACTGGTTGTTAAATATCTTACCTACTTAAATAAAAAATAGATAACCATTGATGCTACCTTTTTAAGAGAAAGTAAGCTCTGACCTGCAAAGTAAAAACACAAAAAGTGGTTTCAGTTAGGAAGTAATCAAAATAGAGATGATTCTAAATATGAAAAAATAAGGTTACTATAACAACAAAAACAAAACTTGCTGCTTCTTCATCTTTGCAACCATCAGAGAACGCTAGCCCTAACTTTCAGAAAGATGATAATGATAATGAAGATATCGTTTGGTATTAATAAAACCCTAGGATTGCACATGAAGATTTTGAACTTGATATCGTTAATCGGTGAAATAGTGTGTTAAGAGTTTTTTGTTTTTTGGAGGATGAAGGTTGTAGATTCTGTTAAACTTCTAGAAGAGGATGAAGATTGTGGAAAAGAGAATCGTAAACGGAGATTTTTTATTTATTTTTTCGTGTAAACAATTTTTTTTTCCACGGAATATTTGAAAGAAATTCGAAGCATAAATAGAAAATTTCTCTGCAATTTGGTGAGGAGAGAGAAATTTGGAGCAATTTGGTGAGGTTGGTGGCGTTCACTTTTAACCTACGGGGAGTTTTCATCACCGCGCGACGTGGGGCCTCATATGAATTAGGATTTTGAAGGTTTAGATTAATAGAAATTTCGAGGCTGCATTTGTTGAACCAGAGGTTACTTTCTTTAGGCCTGTCAATGGATATCCGTAATCCGTTTCCGAATATCCGTAACCCGTTAGGTTAATATCCGACATAACGGTTATATGATATCCGGTTCCGATAACGTATCAGATATTTTTCTGTTAGTTTTATATCCGATATCGATAACGTATATACTGCACGTGCAAATTCCTATACCTAGCCTATACACTCTTCGCAGAAAACTCATTCTCTTCTCTCATTCAGTCGACACAAAAGAGAGGAAAAGAGAGAAGAAAAACTAGGGCAAACTCATTCTCTTCTTAATTCAGTGAAAATCATCTTCTCCTCTATTCCAATCATGTGTGATTAAACTAGGGTTTTCTTCTTCTCTTTGTTTTGAGTTTAATTTCGATCTTAAAAACTCAATTTTCAATTTAGTGTTTCTGAAATTAGGGAATCTTAATTACAGATTTGTGAAATTAATCATGTCCCAAAGCGAAGAGCATCAAACCATGTTGGTTCCTCAATCACTCACTTTCAGTTGCATCACAATTACCAGAAGGTCCAGAACACACAGTCGTTCAAGGTTCAGGAATTAACTTAACACATGCTGCTGTTACACCTGCTATTCGTCCTAGAGAAGAAGTGGAAGTAGAGGAAGAGGAAGATCCACTTATAGCTGAAGAAAAGAAAAAACTTCGTTTAGTAAGGTTTGATGTATGGATTGATTTTGAAAGGTTAGTTGGAAAGAAGAAACTGAAAAATGGAAAGGAGGTTGGGATAATTATAGCTGAATGCAAACACTGTAAGAGGAGATTTGAAGCACCAAGGAACCAGCAACTTGCATTCCCATTTAGCTACCTGCAGAGAATGGCAGAGAATAAGCGTGGACAAATAAAGATTACTTCAATCAAAACAGGTAATGCACAAACTAAGTTAGCTAATTTGAAGTATGATGCTGATGCTACTAGGTTACTTGTTGCCTAGATGATTGCTAAGCCTGGTTATCCAATCACTATAGTTGAGCATCCATATTTTAGAGAATTTGTTAAGTCTCTGAATCCTTATGCTAAGCTTTACACTAGGAATACAGTTAGGGATGATATCATGAAAATAACAGCTGAGTTCAAACTGCAATTACAAGAACAATTTGACACAATAACATCTAAATGTAGTTTAACAACAAATATGTGGACATGTAAGCATAAAAGATGGTTATTGTTGTGTGACAATGCATTACATAGATGAAGAATGAAAACTGATTAAGAAAACTCTAGCATACATTTTAGTGCCATCATCACATACTGGAGAAGTTCTAGCATCTGTAGTGAAATCAGTAGCTCAAGATTGGAACATAGATAATAAACTTTTTGTTGTAGCTGCTGACAATGCTAGATCTAATGATGTTATGATGTCAAGCTTGAAGTCATGGCTTGATAGCAAAAATTGTCTAGTTCTTAATGGGGATTTGTTCCAAATAAGGTGTAGCAATCATGTATTTCATTTGATTGTATTATGTGGAATGAAAGTAGTTGCTCCATTTGTAGATGCAATTAGAGAATGCGTGAAATATGTCAAGTCAAGTCAGGCTAGAAAAGAGAGTTTTGAATGTGCTATTGCCCAAGTTAAGCTTCCTACTGGAAGGTCTATTGGTTTAGATGTGGATACCAGATGGAACTCCACCTTTAAGATGCTAAAGGATGCAATTGCTTTGAGACAAGATTTTGTTAGGCTAGCTGATTTGGATAATGACTTCATCATACTTCCAAATTCTCAGGAGTGGCAACAAGGAATACATATATGTGAATGTTTGGAATTATTTAATGTGATTTCAACTAAATTTGCTGGGATTAAGTATCCCACAGCAAATTTGTATTATAATGGGGCGCAAGAAGTTAATAAATGCATTAAGGGATGGGAATCAAGTGAGCATGAGTATATCAGAGACATGGGCAAGAATATGAGGTCAAAATTTGATAGCTATTGGAAAGAAAGTAACCTGTTGATGGGCATTGAAGTTGTTTTAGGTCTTAGGTATAAGGCTAGATGGGTGGAGTTTGTTTTGACTATCAAACTCACTACAACAAATTTCAAAGTTCACTCAATGCTCTTTTCTGTTCTTATGGAATGACTTCAGCTGGATTTGAGAAATTTGCAGCTACAACAACAACAAATGAATTTGGTTATGATGATTTTATGATGGAAAACACTATGTTTGAGGTTCAGAAGTCAGAGTTGGAGATATACTTAGAGGAACCAGTTCTTCCTAAAGGCACATCCACTAAAGAATTGAGGTTTGATATCTTAAGTTGGTGGAAGAATCATGCTCCTAAGTTCCCAACTCTCTCAAAGATTGCTAGAGATGTATTGGCTGTTCCAGTGATAAGTGTAGCATCTGATCAATGTTCAGTATTGGTGGTAGGGTTCTCACATCTCACAGGAGTTCATTAGCTCCGGAACTTGTTCAAGCATTGATTTGCTTGGGTAATTGGCTGCCAGATCTCAGTCTCAGTGACAATGATAATTGTATTACTGGTAACTTTCCTTTCATTTCCTTTTATATTTATTGCACTGCCATTGCCAGCTTAACTAATACTTTTGATTTTCTTTGAAAATGCAGATGTTAAGGACTAGGAGTAAGAAGTAAGGATTCAGGAAGGACTAAGGATGAATGCATTTGCAGTTGGCAGTTGCACTACAGGTTGCAACACATGGAGATGGAGTTTCTTTGTCTTTTCTTTTGCAAGAACATGGAGTTTCTTTGTCTTTTCTTTTGCAAGAACATCTGAACATGTAATTTGGTCCATTTGGAATATCTGTATGTTTTTATTTTGTGTGACATGGATTTAGAACTGATAACTTGGTTTTTTTAGATGAAATTGTGTCTGAATTTCATGTCTTTCTGTGTTCTGTGACATACCGGAACTTATCGGAAAAATATCCGATATCCGATAAGCCAACGTAACGGAATCTGAATTGAATTTCAGATTTCCGTCGGAACTTAACGGATATCGGATATCTGTTAATTTTAAACGTAATGGTAGCGGCTGAGCCACTATCCGTTTCGTTAAGTGTCGTTGACAACCCTAACTTTCTTCGATTTCGACTCAAAATTGGTGTTCGGTTACATAATTTCAATACAATTGACATCAAACATATTCGATTCGGCTGAATTCATCATGGGAAAAAGTGAAAATCCTACAGTAAAGGATAATGATGCAACCACAAAGCTGCATCAATATAAGCTGCATGAATTAAATGATAAAATCATCCAATTAGGGAAGTATATGGAGGAAAAGTTTCTCAGTGAACCAGATATTATTTTCTTCGATTTTCGACTCAAAATCGGTGTAGGTACAATTAACAAACATTCTTCAATAGTTGCGATTCTTCATAAAATATATCCACGATAAATTCTGTAAAATCTAATGGCTGAATTTCTCTTTCTTAAAGAAGCTAATGTAATCTTTTTTTGTCATCTGATCTAAACTCCATTTGTGTCGTGCAACATTGTCATTGCACGGGCACGAAGAACTTGTTTCAAATATAAAACAAAACAAAAACCCGGGAAAAATTGGGAGGATCGACTCCTTTGTCTTCTTTTGTTAACTAAAAAGGCCACTTCCCTAAAATGTTCCCAATTATTTTTTGTTCTCTCGGGATCTAAATCTTCCAAAGAAAAACCCTAGAAATACGAAATGGAGGTTTCCTGGTCGGAAGTTAAATGAATGGATAATAGAGAGTGTATTGCTAGTGAAGATCATAGGTGCCATAGTGCTGCAGCAGCACCAGACGAAGAAGAAACTCCATTAGATCGAGAGGAGAAGAAGAAATTAAGACGAGTAAGCTTCGCTGATGAACTCACTTCAGTTCATATATTTCAAAGAGATGATGATGGATCTGATCAAACTCCTGTAGACGATGATCCTAAACCTAATAGTAGCCCTCCACCGAAAACCGAAGATCAAAATGACGACGAACAAAGAAATTTTGTGTTGGATTTTCCTTCTACTTCGCCTGGAAGTGATTTTGGTCCGGCTTCTACATCTAACAACGATGACGGTAACATTTGTAACTATTATTACAGCCGGTTAGCCATGACTATTTCAGACATTGCTTATTATTTTACCATTTGTGGGCATTGAGGTGTCAGGTTTAGTTAAAATTTCATATCGCGTTCTTGATTGTTCAACCGCATCATGTTTTATCAATTTGTTAATATGTTCTGCTGTTTGTCTGTGAAATTAGGTTACTATGAAGGTAGCTAGTGATGTATGTGGATTATAACTAACTAATTGTATGGAGATGATTTGCGTTTAAAAATCAAAATGAATACCGGGAAAGTTTTTTGTTTTAGTAATTAAGCAATCGATTTGTAGTAGTACCACACTATCGTGTCAATCTCGATTCCTAGGTGCGCACACTGATTCTGCTAAGCAGCTTAGAATAACACTCAGTTCACTTTCATTGATATGTTATATTTTTAGCTGTCATTTGTATAAAAGGACAAAGCTATGAAATAGGTAAGTAGTTTAAACTGTGCTAATGCTGATTTCTAGATGTACAGTTGTAGTGAAGCAGCATAAATAAAGTTCTGATTTGGTTATTGCAGGGGATGGTTGGTTTGGGAAGGTTTCAGCAAGTTTTATTAGGGGACATCTATCAGCTTTTGCAGTATCGGATGACAGTAATTATGAAACTACTTTAGACTCTACGGATTTTAAGTTACATTTTCAGAATCTTAATCAGTCAGATATGGAATCAGATTTCAAAACACCAACAAGAAGTCACCTCTCACTTGAATGTAGGACGCCGTCAACTGGAGATTTGACTGGCACTAACTCTACTGGGAATTTAATGTTTGGGGTTCATAAACCAACTCCTGCGGTTTCCATTTCTGGTGGCACATCTAGTGGTACTGGTGCTGGTAATGATATGAGTTTTATAGATGAAAATAGTTGTATATATGTCTATGGGATATTGTCTCACACATTAGAAGCCATGATGTCCGAAAGCAGAAATATTTTGTATGGCATATCCGTTCCAGATTGTGTCAAAATTCCTAAGTCATCCAATTTCGAGGACGTAAATAATGGATTGAAAACATATGATGTACTTAAAAGCCACGTAATGGGACTAGAGGAAATGGGAGGCAATGAGCTGGAGAGCACTAATCCTCAGGATCCTCCCTCTGAGGTGGTCTCCAATGGCGATGTGGACCATAAAGGAAATGATAGATTTGCTGCCAGCATCATGGGCCGGTTCATCACCAGCACAGCACACAGTCTCCCAGATGCTGCTGCTGTCCAACCTCACCAGAGTCAAATTCTGAGCGAGTCAACTTCGGCCATGGTAATATACTCTCATGTCATATTTATTGCCAATCTATTAAATTATGTTGTGGGTTTTGCTGTTCTGTTCACATGTGAGCTGGAAGTGGTTAATTTATTGTATAGTTCCTTGGATCATTTCCAAATGTTGCTTTTCCACATTTTTCGATTTACACTATGATATATCATGAAGTGACCCTATGGTGTATCCTTATCCTTGGTTAGAAAAGGCCTAAATTTCTTTTAGTAGCTCAATTTAAAGAGTTAAGACTTCCTATATTAACATGTTTCATAATTTCAGTTACAGAATATGCCCTCTGCCGTTGACCAAGACTCAGCTAAAGCTGCACTAGTAGTAGTTGGTGGATCAACCGTTGAGTTTGGTGGCGGTAGCGAATCTTGGGATCAACCGGTTGTGTTCGGTGATGGTACCAAATCTAGCGATCCGTTGAGTTCTCCAAGGGAAACGAATTTGATACATATCACTACACAAAGTGATTGCAGGGTTGCAGGTAATGTTGAGCACAAAATGACTGAAGATTCCTTGAGTAATGCAAGATGTACTACTGAAATTGGTTTCAAGATTACTAACCAATCTTCCAAACCAGAACGGTCTGTTGGGGGCAGAATGAATGGAGACTCTTGGAGTGACACAAGATGTACCCCTGAAATTGGTTATAAAACTAATCAATCCTCCAAATCCCCACTAGAAGGGTCCGTATCTTCGTTGAGCGCTAAGCGACGAAAAATGTTTCATCCTACTGGACAACAACCTAGCTCCCCTTTAAACAATGGAAGTATGGATAGTTCGACTACTTTATCTATGGATTGTAGCAGTCAACAAGTAGACAGGAATTTAGTGAAAACTACTGGGGATGACAGAAATACAGATCCTAACGAGATACATTTAAATGTTTCACTTGCTGATTCAGGAGAGGAACTGGTAAGTGTTTCTCAAGAAAACAAAGATGTTGGAGAGACAACTGGAATGAGAATCGATGCTGAAGGGTCATCACCACCAAGGATCATCAGAAATTCGAGAGAGAATGAATACATTGTGCATGACGGAGTACTTAAGGACCAGATATGTGCAGGTATATCCTTCTGTGGCCGCGACATGCAAATGGATTTTGTAACTACTAATGCCTGCGTGACACCCTCGCGGGTTTTGAGTCCCTTGAATTCACAGTGGGGAAGCCCAGAGAGTAACTTCTTTTCAAGGACATACCCAGCCAGGTTGACAGAGAGGGTTTTGGAAAAAAATTCTTCTGATGGCCCTGCGTTTACATGTGCTCTTAAAAGGACTGCAATTCCGACCAATCTTGTAAAGGTCAGTGCTTGCTTGCACCATTTTTTCCCTTTTATCTCTTTTTGGGCTATTTATCTTTAATCGAATGCAAGAAGGAAAATTTATTTGCTAACACGTTGGTTGAATGTGGCGCCTTGCGACGTTAGTTATACCAAACATGAAAGTTCATTCATACTGTCCTCTAACCCTTTTGAAACAGTTCACTGATTCCATGGTTCAGATGATATATAGGACATAATGGCTGCATCACTGTGTCATTAAGTTCTAATGATATCTGTTATGGGGTGTTTATTTATTTTCTTTTATTTTTTAACAAACCTACCGAGATGTCATTTGATTGATGAAGGAAATAAGAACAGAAAAGGAGGTTGGCAGAATCTGTTGCTTACACTTTTAAAAAATTGCAGAGATTAATGGAATGGTGGCCTGAAGGTCCTTCTACTCAGGATACCAATATATCGTCGGAGATTATTGGTGGAGAGAAGGTTCCAAGTTCCCTCAGCTTGCTGACATCCCTTTCTGTACAAGAGGCTGAGAATTCTAAACATAAGCGAAGACTTGAAAGGACCAATTTTATGGATAAAGAGGACATAGAAATCGTCAAGATCCAAAAAAGTCCTAAGGTTGCTCCAGTATTGGAGAACATGATACTTTCTTCTAGTCATTGTATCGAAAAGATCAGTGAAGTTAAAATGGATGGAGATCTCTTTCCTAGAGATATAGATCATGTATGTAAACTTTGAACCTTCTCCTGTTATGCCAATTGGCCCAATTCTACTGTGCAGGGGTTGGTTTGCCTACCATAGTAGTAGAGTTGTATTTTCTGCATATCTAATTTCAGAGTCTGCTTGCAGGAGTTTTATGAGTTTTTTGAAGCTATGAAACAACAGATGCTGCCATTGGCAGAAAATCTCAATCTGAGACAGGTATAATTCCCAATTTTCATCTTCTTATCGTAACATAGATCACTTTATGCCGCTTCTCAATCTTTTTACATACAAATTCTCTATTCTCCTTAATCTTTTTGAGTTTTAGCTTGCACTCAAAAATAGTTGGTAGGTCAACATTTCTAATTTACAGCAAGCACTATAATCTTTTTTTCAAAATGTAGGTTTCCGATTTGGAAGACATATTTGGCCGACTGGAAAAGGCTAATAAGTACAAAGTTATATGCAATCAGATACAGTCCCAGGTTTGCTACATTGATTAAGAGTTCTTATAAACTAAATTATATGATTCTAAACGGATTTAATGGGATTTTTTTTTAAGTATCAAATGATTTGGTTGCCTGTCTTTCTAATTCTATGTGTTTAACGGCTGTGTAGGAAATACATAATCACGATGTTAACCTCCAGCAGAACCGGTAATATTCTCCATCACTTCGTGGCCTTATATCTATAAGAATGACTTGCCGGTACTGGAAGTTAAGAGGTAATACCACTCATTTTGATCTGTTATTTCGTTCAGAGTAGTCGAAGCAAGGCAATTGCAACAGATGCTTGTGTACAAACAAGCTAAGTTGCAGTTATCGCGTCTGAGGCAGGAACGATTGCGTGTAATTTTCTTCTCTTAGATATGTTATTTCTTTTCTTTCCAATAAAGACTCTTTGCTTACCAGTTACTTGTGTTCTTTCTTTGTTATGTAGAAAAAATATCAGTTGCTGCGTTCTGGAATTCAGGAATCTAAACTTTTATCAAAATCTTTCGCAAACCACTGTAAACCTGGTGGTAGAGGTCTTCAGCTTAAAGATAGTCATGTGACATCTGTTTTAGTTGATCAGAACAGCAAAAGCACGGTAAATTTGTCTCTTAATATGTGAACTATTGTGTTTCTGTTTTTCCTTGTACACTTCTAGTTTCTTATTTGTTAATTTATAATTTACTCAGGAAGAACGTCAAAAAGTGGCTGCAAAGAGGCAAGAGCTTGGGTCTTTGGCTAATAAAGTAAAAGAGTTAATTCAGTCACTCATCTTCTCCTGTAAGATCGAAGGAGAACCAAGTTCCACTGATGTTGTTGTATTAGTTAATGAACAGTTGAAGAAAAAATCAGCTAACAGATTTGTTCACCAGTACCTACAGGTGTACATACTACCCTTTCATTACTGTCATCAATTTCTTGAATGATTCATTTTACTCAGTCGGTTAATTTCTGTGGCATTACAATTAGCTATGGGAAGTGGTTGATCTTGAGAAAAAGAATTTGCAGTATAACCTTAAGCTCAACTACCTTGGTTTCCTTCATCAAAGGTTCTTCCCGTTCTCCCTCTTTGTGTGATTGATTATACTGAATGACAATTTTTCTTCATATACATCATTCAGCATAATATCTTTTTCTCCTTTAATGACTGGCAGGTTCACCATAACTGTTGGTCCAGTAGCAAGAATAGTAGCAACAAACAAATTGATTGAAGCTAACATTAAGAAGGTAGTACTGTCTATTGTATTTCAAGAAACATTCATTACGGTTTGTTGCATTTCTAATTTAAATCTTCATCTTCTTTAGAGTTACCCAATCATAA
This sequence comes from Papaver atlanticum, assembly GCA_023531105.1. NCBI lineage: Eukaryota > Viridiplantae > Streptophyta > Magnoliopsida > Ranunculales > Papaveraceae > Papaver > Papaver atlanticum. The sequence goes on along the minus strand of JAJJMB010003271.1, from coordinate 287,235 downwards.
ATGCTTGCGTTGCCTTTGCATATGTGTTCAATGCTGAGTGCTCTCGTGATCTTGGTAGTTCAAAAAACTTGGCACTAGAGACACATGTAAGTGGTTATAGCTAATCTTTTTCCTGGTTCCTAGTTTTTGTTTTGTTTGTTTCTGTTTCATTTATCTTTGTCATAAACTTGTGTTTTCTGATGCAGTTAACCAGTCTCCTTATAGATAATCTGCTAGACGTAGTTGAGGAGGCACTCATGGTTAAAATCGAGCTTAGTAATTTGATTAAAACAAGTTTTAATTCGCCAAGTGGTAAAACTATTCTCCCATTTTCTTTTCCCTTGTTTTTTTCTGGAATGAGACGGTGATAGACATTACCATAAGCTGCAACTCTGAGTTTTGATTGATCTCCATACCGATTGCATGTGCATATGGAGTTATCTACTCTTCACAAGCCATATGTCAAATATATATTATTCCTAGTGTTGCAGACTTGCTTTAGCACCTCTAGCAGTTTTGTCTAGGTTCTAACAGTAGTCTTGGAGTGCCCGCCACAATGGCATTATATCAAAATAGTCTAATAGAGTTTTCAAGGCCTAATCTAGTTCTCACAAGTTTTCTTTATTCATTTGTTAGGACAGGTCTCTCTCGCGTTTACAAATTCCAACTTGATCTGCTTCTTTGATACATGTTTACTTTGGATCTATTTGACAGCTGACCAACTTGATTTGCAACTCCAATTTGTTGATTGGAAGACTGGACATATAGTGACTCTGACTCTGGACATGACTTGTTTGAAACAGTATGTTCCAGTTGACTCAATTTTCCGAATAGGGATTTAAACATTGCAGTATATTATTAACATTTGATTAATCCGATTTCCTTAATCCATTGTTTTGTTCCAGAGGTGTCTACCCCATGGGGATTCTTCCTTCACAAGTGCAGTCACAATCAACAGTATCCCAACTGCGCTCTGCTGAAATTTTGTCTGCAGTTAGGGCTCTAAAACCTGATCACTCTAGGATTCTAAGGCTATGTAGATGTGTTTCCCAGGTACTAAGAAATCATAAATAAGACTTTACAACTAGCAACCACTCGAACATACAACCATCCCTAACCTCAGTTTTACAACATCAATCATACATAAGACCGTACACCTAGCAACCATTGGTTGATCATACAACCATCCTTAACCCCAGTTTTACTCTTTGTACGGTGTTAATATGCCTTTTGATCCGAGTCAGTACTAAAGCAGGATCTACTTAACTTGAAATTCTTGTTTGTAAATTCCATTAAAAGAAAATTATGGGTGAAAAATGTTGTTTACAGAAGCGGAATAATTTTTTTTTTGCCTTATCCTTTTTGACTCATTTGGTTATTTCCTTATTCCCTTAAAAAGAGGGAAATTTTGATGAAGTGGAACTGGTTTCTTTCAGGGATATGAGTTCCTTTTTTGTTTCTAAGGGCTAAGAGCTTCTCCAATGGTGAATGTGGATGTTTAACAAGTGACATCACTTTTAAGACACCCTCTAAGTCAAAGTGCCTTAATCGTCTTATTCACAAAGAAACAATATTTTTAAGTCAAAGTGCATAATAGCAGGAAAGTTGTGTGACATGATTGTTGACAGTGGGAGTATGAACAATTATATTGCTGGTCATGTGGTTGAGAAATTGGGTTTGCCTGTCGCTCAACATCCTAATCCATACTCTGTTCGTTGGGTTAATAGCTCTTCATCTCAGAATATTACACATCAATGTCTTGTACATTTTTCTTTCCCAGGCTATGAAGATTCACTTCTTTGTGACGCGATTGATATGACAGCAGCGCATCTTCTTTTGGGAAGACCTTGGCAAAATGATATACATGTTGTCCACAATTGCTATGAGAATATATATACCTTTTACAAAGATGGAAAAAGGAAGGTGTTGATCCTTTCTAAATCATCTTCTGTTTATAAAGAGCATAGTGATGGGAAAACAAGTGCTTTAGTAGCTACCATTGTGAAAAAACTACAGACACATACTCTTAGTTCACATGAAGACTCTAAACCAGTGATAGAGATTCCACAGAAGATGTAACCTTTACTCAGACAATTTCATGCTTTATATCCTGATGAGATGCCTAGATCATTACCTCCTTTAAGAGATTTACAACATCAGGTTGATTTTATTCCAGGTGCATCCCTTCCAAATCATGGTCATTATCGACTAAGTCCTAAAGAACATGAAATTTTACCGGGTCAAGTGGATGATTTGTTAGAAAAAGGTTTAATCAGACTCAGTAAAAGTCCTTGTGCTAGTTCTAGTTGATAAAAAAGATGGAGGATGGAGAATGTGCATTGACTGTCGAACTTTAAACATGATAACAATTCTGTACAGATAATTCCAATTCCAAGATTGGATGATATGATTGATATGCTTGTTGGTTCAAAAGTGTTTACTAAACTTGATTTACGCAGTGGTTATCATCAGATTCGCATTAGAGAGGGTGTTGAATGGAAAACAGCTTTTAAGACACGTGAAGGTGTTGATGGTGGATTTTTGACAAAGGATAAAATCGTAACCTTACATATTCCTGATCCAGTAGTCAGACGAATATTGAGACTCATGTCTCTCGTTTAAGATGGAAAACTCATGCCACGATGATCTCTGACTGAGTGTATTGCCTCTCAGAACATCCCTAAGAACCTCTGATTGAGTGTATTGCCTCTCAGAGCATACATATGCAGTCTCTCAACTGAGACCACGACATATTTCATTAACTGAGCAATTTCAGTAATCACTTCTGTATAGAACCGAAATGATTGGACGGCTCCTAGATGTATTAATCACTAGTATAGAGCAATAACGTCTTCAGGATGTCGCAATGTTCCCTGATTTTACAGAATAAACATTCAAATCGAGTATTACGCTTCAACTAGCTCATACCTCGATTTTCGAATAATTATAACGCTCCTAGACAGCTTGCCTGCTAGTATTTAGCCATCAATCAATTAATTATTAGTATCCCTAAGATTCGTTAATCGAATTCCTAGAAAATATTCTACGTTCTTCATAATATTTCATTACTTCAATTCATGGCTCTTCCCAGAAGAATTCCCTGGGTTAGTAATAAATATTCAATGTACGGGCATCTGAGCCACCATCGAGTAAGCCCCTAGAAAATGGTGCAAGTGTACCCAGCGATAATGCACTAACAAGCACCTGAATGCACGAACGAGTACTCAAAAATACGAAGGAATGAGGAAACCTATGCAAATAGGGAAGAAAATAATAATAATAAATTATTAATTGAGGCGCATAGGGGACCAGGCCCACCGGCCGCCCGGACATGCCGTCGTGGCCGGTCCCACGCCTCTTCCTTTATTTTATCTTATTTCATTATTTTTCTTGATCTCATGAAAACTCCTTCATTTGAGCAAAACTCCTCAGTTTCATGATATTTCCTTCACATCATGAAAATAATATAAAATTAGGAAAGGTGTCGCGGGACCAGGCCTACTAGCCGTCCGGCCATGCCCTAGCCGTGGCCGGTCCCACACCTTGTAATCTCTTATTTTATTATTATTATTTCCTTCATCTCATGAAAACTCTTTCGTTTCAACAAACTCTCAGTTTGTTCATATGTTCCTTCACATCATGGAAATAATATAAAATTAGGAAAGGTGTCACGGGACCGGGATTACTAGCCGGCCGGCCATGCCCTAGCCGTGGCCGGTCCCGCACCTTATAATCCCTTGTTTTATTATTATTATTATTATTATTATTATTATTATTATTATTATTATTTCCTTCATTTTATGAAGTTCCTTAGTTTGAGCAAAACCCTGATTTCTTCATATTTTCTCAAATGTTGCTCAAACGTGCACCAAAAAATATCAAAATTCTCAGGAATGAGATACAGACACTATGGTGACATGGGCATGTTACCTTGACCGACTAGGGTCGTCCCTTTGGATTGGAAGGATCCGGTCCAACATATTTTCATAATTTGACATAATTTGTTCATATTAGGTTCAAACTCTTCCAAGCAACTTGGACTTTCATCAAACGATCGTCAGTCGGTCCCATGACCACCCAGGGACGGTTCCTTGACCCCTTGGTCGGTCCCTCACTTCTCCATAATTAGGTTTTATTACCTAATGCTCAGAGGAGCACTATTTCAATAAATGATTAAACCAGCATTTAATCATCCTTTCACCAACTGGTCTTCAGGAGATTTTGGTGCTGACTCACTCGAGCATCTGGGCGCTACATGGTCGGCCCATCATCCCATGTAGCCGGTCCCTCTCTCACTCAATGGTTGATTTTCAATAAATCATCAATTGATCAGCAACTGATCAAAATTAGGGTTTCGAATCCAAGGCTCTATAAAGCATAATTCTGAGCAGGTTCAAACACTAATAATTTTATGTTGATCCTGCAACCAAAATTTTAATTGATTATACTTGGTCCAGTATCTTAAGTTAATATTTTTTGGTCTCGCTACCAATAATTCATCAAACGAGTAATATTTGCTCAGACGAGCAATATTTGCTCAAACCAGGAATATGATTCAATTATCAATATTAAATTCACCAGACGAGCAATATTTGCTCAGACTATATAAATATTGATTCAACTATCAATATTCAACATTTCATCGAACGAGCAATATTTGCTCAGGAATATTGGTTCAACTATCAATATTCAACAATTCATCAAATGAGCAATATTTTCTCACTTTAACTATTAACATTCATTCGACAATTATACATCTGTCTCAACAGACATGTTCAATTCATGAATCGTAGAGCATTCATAAATCATGCTCGACTCAGCAACAAAAAGGTTCATCGTCTCATCAAATCAACAACTGACTAATTAAATACACGTCTGCGTTGCAGATTCCACAATCACGAGACATCAATCGTGTCACATGGGGGATATCAACTAGGGTTTTTGTCCGGCGGCATACGACACGTTTGTTCACCCACCACGAGAATGTGACTAAGTCGTGCAAGCGGTTCGAGGAGTTAACAAAGTAGTGGGTGGACAATCAACCAAGTCTCCGCACGATGAGTAACTGGTTTTAACACGAGTTCCCACTTTCCCACTCTTCCACTCAAGCAACCGTCACACTTACTGGGATCAGTGTGTCTACTATTTTTGCAATATAAATAATTCTCTAAATCCATGATTGAAAAAAAAGAAGAAGAACGCTCGTCTGAACAAAGAATTCTCATCACACAAGAATTCTCATCGTCTTAGCAATCACTCTCAAAATTCAATCAATTAGAACTTATTCACGTAGAATACACAACACATCCGCAATCCTTGATCATCATTGATCTCACACATTTGTCAGCTTCCCTCCTACAGATCGACCCATCCTCTCTTGTGACCGAATTGACTCTGGAACGGCCATTGTCTTGGTGTAGGCCGGAGTCTTACAGATTGATCTCTTGAATTCAAAGCACTCCCTTTGCAGTGCATCTGTTTGCAAAAGGTTAAAGCAATTTGCTCGGTCGAGAGTCTCCTCCGCACGGTCGTCTCTCCACTTTCCTAAAAAACCAGCAAATCGTTTTCTCCCATCAACAGATTGGCGACCACAGTGGGAGATTAATATCTCGGTTGCAATCTCAATTCATCAAGATGGTTGATCTTAGGTCAGGTTCAGTTACAAACCCTTACCCAAACAATGCTAGTACTAGCAACAACAATGGTGGTACTCCAGTCACTCCCGTTTCCAACAATGGCGCTACGGATACCACTCCTCCTCTTACAAAAATCGGAAATAATCATCTATTTGGCCGGTCTCTCGAAGAAATTAGAGAAAATCCTCCTACCATAGCTGATCTTATGAAGGTTCAGGAAGTTCTCGCTAAGAATCAGACTTACATGGCCACAACACAAAAGGAATTATGTAATTATCTCAAAACTCTCACGGACAAAATGTTAGAGAAAACTCAAGACGGTTCAGAAAAAGGAAAAGCCAAAGAAACATCTCCGGCTGCTGATCCTGAAATCTCTCCACTTCATGTGGTGGATGATGATGAAGTCCGCAAAGCTGTAGAAACCCACCAGCGAAAGAACCATCCAGTTTCATCACTCGTGAAGATTTGGAGTGCCTCTTGGAGAACCGTGGAAAAGATAAGACATCCTCTGTCCACCGTCACTAACCTCCATACCCTGCTGCTACGCAAAGGATTCCTCTTCCAAAAGGTTATACCTATCCAACGTTCACCCTTTATGATGGAACAGGCAATGCTCGAGAGCATGTTTCTAGGTTTCTGGAATCACTGGGTAAACATGAGCACAACCATGTCGTCCGTATGAAGGAATTTTCAAAATCTCTGACAGGCAGAGCATACACCTGGTACAACAACATCGCACCAGGAAGTATAACCAGCTGGGGAGAGATGATTAATACTTTCTACAGAAAATATTTCTTCGCTTCAGAGCAAATCACCCTCTCTGATCTAGGAAGGATGTTTCAAAGGAGCAATGAACATCCAAAAGACTATGTGAAAAGGTTCAGAGTTCAAGCCTTGGATTTCCACGATCCAAACGTCACAGAGCAACAAATTGTAGACTTGTGTATCAACCGAATGATCCCGGTTTACTGGAAAATCTCAAGTTCCACACCTTTTCAGAACTTCATGAAGCGGCCAAGCGATCAACAACTACCGCACCTGCTTTACTGGAAAGAGCAAAAGATACAAAAGCTGAGGAACCGCGAGAAACTCGAGGTAGCAGGCGTTTGACCAACAAACAGTACAACCTCCAACCTTCCACAAATGTTTTTACAGAAGGGAGCAAACGGAAAGCCGAGTCACAACGCAAGCATGCTTCTCTATCTCCTCTAAAAGCACCAAAGAAGGACAATCAAACTCGGGACACACAAACTCCAACCCAACACACAGGAATTGATCAAGCAGAACCTGACTTCCTTTTCCCATTGAAGAGGTGATTGAACTGCTAGAGGTTTGGATCCAAGATGATGCGATCAAGTTACCATATGTCAGAAAAGAACCAATTGAAGAGGAAATGGAGAATCGTCGTTATGTCGTTTTCATAGATTCGTCAATCATCCCACAAGCAACTGCATTATTTTGAAACACATATTCAAATAAAAAGTCGAATCAGGAGAGCTTATCTTGGGGACTGAGGGAGTACACAGAGACCCTCTCCTAGTCAGAACCTTCACTCTCTCTGAACCACCTATCAAGGAAGTAGTTCAATCCTTATCGAGCATGTCTGTGAATTGATGTACTTACCAAAAGCTCAAAGGAAGGATATGTTTGTTGCATTGAATCACATCGTGTTAGGAAGGCGTTTATCAATTCAAGAGGTACTCCCCGAACCTCCAGTCACAGACTAGGAGATGTACGACTGTGAACTTCTTACCACAGTCCATATCAAAGGAAACGAATTCAAACGGGCGTTGATCGATGTTGGCACTGCTGTTAATGTCATCCCTTTTAAAACCCTGAGAGCTGCTGGTATCACTCGAAAAGAAGCTACTCATGCTCCAATCTCAATCATTGATCATAAAGGAACGCCTAGAGATGCTTATGGCTACATTACTCTTAAGATGAAGGCAAACTCGACCTGGACAGAAACCAAGTTTTACATAATCCGGTAAGATCCAGGGTATGATATGGTTCTCGGAAGAACATGGATTCACGCTGAAAAGATGACCACTGATGAGACGCTTGCACCTCTTTCAGACGAGGAAATCTCTGATTCAGAAGATTCAACAGATATTCCGTCGACAAAGCATTTGGAGCAATTCCAAACTTTGATGGATTTGAAACGAGATCCTGAAGAAGATGCATTAGCATTTCTCAGGAGGTTTCGCACTCAGGCAAGTCTCAGTCCTCCTCATATGTCCATGTCATCTGTTTTCAAACATGCTCTCCTAGTCCGGGGACTCAAACCGGTTAGCAACTTTGCTGTTGTAAGACTCTATGAATGGATTCACCACATCAATATTTTACCAAGTGGTTGAATCTGGAACCTCTCCAGATTGAGCATCTCACTAAAACATTCATTGCTGAAATAATGTCCGAACACAATAAGCAATATCCTGCATATTTTCCTTTGCGCGAGTGTCCACATGTGCCTCAGAACTGGAAAGCTTCAAAGTATGCACAAGCATGGAACCCCACTGTGAAAGGAATTCCGAACCAACAGAAGATATTCAGGGCACGGAAGGTCAAGTCTAACAAATTTCATGAAGGATATCTAGTTCTCAAAGCAACTAAGCGTAACCTCCATTCTGCAAGAAACTCCAAATGGGAAGGACCCTTCATGATCACTAAGTCTGTAGCCGGTGGATATTAAAAACTGGTCAACATGGATGGCAAAGCAAACGTGGTGGTAATTCACGAGAATCGGCTCAAAGCATTTGATGCCTGAGAATATTGGATGTTTGAGGTATTGGGTGTTTAAGGCATGAACACCTGGCATTTAGGATTTTCTTTCACTGTATTTTCAACTCCTCCAAAATGTTTGCAAAACTTGCATTCAGTATTTGAATTCATCAATTTATCAAAGTTCAGTTTACTTAAAGAAAATCTCTATCAAATCCAAAAAAAAATCCTCAATCATCTACTTTTCCAAAATCAATCAAAATCAAAACCAAAATAAAATCTTACATCTCCCAGAAGTTCAAAAGTTCAAGAGATTATGGAAGAAAACTAAAGGAGGCTTGTAAAGTAAGATTTCTGCTCCTTTGCATCCTTCAAGACTTGCAAAGCTGCCTTCTCCAACTCTAGTTCTTCAGTCAATCTAGCAATCTTGGCTTCCTTTTTCATCACAGCATCATTAGGGAAAGGTATATCCTTTTCATGAGAGTCCTTGATGATGTTTATCCTCTGACGAAGCCATTTCAAGTTGAAACCGAGCCTCTCAGAATTTTCCAAGTTGTACTCCCAATCAAAGAGTACATCTTGAGTAATAGTATTTCTTGCTCTGGTTCGTATATCCTCTATAACACGCAAGATGATTCCTACTTGCATTGTAAAGAATTAGCTACGTTTGGGATCCTTGGTAACAACGATATGACCATACTTCTTCTATATCTGCTCGTACAAGCCAGCATACCTAACAGAAACACTAAATCCGCCAACCAGTTCATGATACAGGAGTGACTCTCCAAATAGAGGATCGAAAGCGATCCCTATAGTAGGGTATTCATGTATCACTATATGAGTCTCGAGCATTGGAAAAACTTATACAATTATTAGAGAAGTTTCTTCTATCTCCATCGATGGAGCGGGATCAGTTTCTTCCATCCTTGGCATGGTTTCTTCTATCCCTGGAGTAATGACGACCTGAGCTTCGATCTCTTTAATAGATTCAGTAATGATCTCTTCACGATCTGGAGGTGCAGAAATGGTTGTGTCGCCACTTTGATTCATAATGCTGCTCGTACCATCGTCATCAACTCGGTTATTCTCAACTTTGTCATTCAACACCTAATATGATGATTACATGATATTAGAGCACTCCAAGCATGTAAATCAAAGATAATCATAAATTTAGGATGTAAGTGATCTAACTTCATCAAAGTTCATCATTATGCATTCACAACAAAAGCAAATAACGTGAAGACATGAGAAAAACGTTTTACAAGTAAGTCTGTCTGGGTTAATTTTACACTGTCCTGTACAAGACGATGAACTGGGAGCAATTGGTAAGGAATCTAAGGTTTAGTCATATGTCATTCTTTTCGTATAGATGTCTTCTACTACATATCCCAAATTCACATCAGTTGGATACACGAGCAAAAAGATGTGACTAAAACATTCAACTACATGCCAACTGAAAATTTTCTGAACACTTCCTGGAAGTTTACTATTTCATCGATTTCGACCCCTAAACATGCTCAAAATTCAAAAAGATTCTTTTCAAAAGCTAGTAAATTTTCTGGGCATGAAGAAACATGGGTAGACCGCGAAAATATGACATTGGATGAATATTCTACAGCGTTTTTGCTAAAAACCTGAGTTCTGAATTTTTTGGTGACGTATTTCGACGAAACTTTTCATTTGTTCACATGGATTATCATTCATTCATCCACAAATCAGAAATTTTATGCTTCTATGAAGAAAGTACAAGAGGGATACTTACTTGGGTGGTCTCTGAAGCATTCGAAGAGCCAAAATTGCCAAAATTTCCAGTATCAACATTAGGAGCAGCATTGCTTTCATTCGGTCTTGAGTTCTGGGAATCTTCTTTGTCACTATCCTCCGAAATCGGACGAGCATCACCAGTATTCTACACTTCCATAAGAATATCCTACTGGATACGTTCGCAACAATTAATATTTTATTCACGAAGTATCATAACTGGTCGTGCAAAAAGATACTTACATCAACTTCTTCTTCAACACTTGATTCAGGAACCGCTTGTCCAGCAGCAGTGAATTGAATACCGTCAATACTTGACGGAGAAAAGTTCTGTAACGAAGTAACAAACATTGGTTTTGTGATCCTAATTACACATATGAGAAGAAGTCATGACAAAAGGAGCACTGACAACTCACCAAAGAAACAACTGGGGACTTTATGGTATTGGGTAACATTTTATAATTATTGCTTTTGGCTTCTCCGCCATGGATAATTTCTTCCATTTCTGAGAAGTCTATATCGATCCGAGGTCTCACAATACGACCGTCCTGTGATAAAGTTAATGAAATAATCAAGATACAATTATAATGTCTTTATGAAGATTATAAGAAGAATACATACTTGTGAACACCCTGGAGGTATCTTTCGTTTATCACCGCCAGAGAGATGTTTCAGTCTTGGTCGAGTGGAAATCATCTCAGCAGAAGGAGGTTCTTTCACCAAAGGCTGAACAGCCATCACGAAATCATGTAAGCGCTCAAATTGCTGATTCCAAAAGTCTATATAACCCGGAGTTGCATATATATATGTAACTCGCTCAGAGCAAGGGAACCAGTAATTGCTTCCTTCCACATGGGTGCGGTCTAAACGGGTCTTAAGTTGTTCAATCGATAGTTTATTCCTTCGAAAAATCGGAACACACTGATCCATACCCATTTGTCGAGCTGCTCTATCGATGTTGCATTCTTCCACTGAAAAGTCTCTGTATGTTGCTGATACTAAGTAACCAGGAGTGCAACTCAACATAAAATATCTCTCGCCATCACTCAGGTCTGCACCAGATTTCAAAGTAATACTTTCCTCAGCATTGAAAGTTGTCAACTCAGAAATATAAGGAGGAATTGACACCCATGGACGAAAATTGAACTCAGACTCATTTCCTAACACATTAATGAGACGTGTCTTGAGTCGAGGCTGCTTTGTAGACCAGCGCATAATCATGGAATTATCCTTCTCGGAGAAAGCATGACGAGCATCAACATTCGTTCCTTGTAGAACATTACGAGGAATGGGTGCATAATTCTTGGAGCGCTCCCATATTAAAGCTTGGATAAACATCGTGTTAACATAACATTCAATCTTCATAAAGTTGTTGGAGATGCCGGAGTCTATAACCAAGGAGTCTAAATTAGAGTATAAGGAACCCAAGGACAGACTGCCAATAGGAAGTTGCTCGCCTTGAGCCATCTTAATAGCAAAGGGAATCGCGAACGGCTTTAACAAATTTCCACTATCTTCAAATACATCTCTAGACATCCATAAACACAAGAAGGCAGCAATGGATAATGTACTGTCGACAGTCCTATTGGGAACACTATCTCTCGGCTACCAGCGCGTTAACCATTGAGCATAACAAAATTCTCTGGATACACTATTAATTTCCTCCATCTCAGCTGTCAAGATGTTAGACATTGTCATCTCCTCTGCCGAAAGTTTTCCAGGAAGATTACCCGTGATTGGAAGATGCAATAAAGCAACCACATCCTCCAAAGTGATGATAATTCTCCCCATCTGCATATAAAAGTATGGGTCGGAATGCACCAGCAAGCGAGCAAAGCTACTATAAATAAACAAGTCTCCAGATGCTTGGATAGCCCTTGTCATCTGCGCATGATCCAGCATGGCTCGAACATGAGGAAAACCCAGCATATGCCTTGCCCACCCATAATTTTTTTTCTAAAGGTCGTCGAGAAAGCTTAAATTCTATAATTGAAGCAGAAAAATGTCCTCGCTGAAGACAGAATCGGATGACCGCCCGAGGAGTCACCAATTTCTTCTGAGTAATATCTCTGGGATTTATCAGAAGACGAATTGTTGGGGTCCTGAGAGGTTTTTCAGATCTATACTGAACCACGAAGAACTTATCATCCGTATTCGGAATATTTTTGATTCCAGGTGTTTCTTCTTCTCCTTCTTCACCAATAGAAGTCTCGTCCATGCATGCATCATCTCTGGAGGTAACATTATCCTGGGAATCACACATCCTTGCAAAATAGCTGTGACATCCACACAATACTCTAGTTCAGTATATCATCCATATAAGATGAAAACCTCAACAAAGCAATGGAATCATGCAATTGGACGATGAAAATGCTCACAAAAATGGTAATCCTTAACTCTTACCTGTTTACGATTCCACTAACAGTAGTGATTGTGATACAAGAGTTAACACTTCAAAACTTGCTCGTTTCTTTGAACCTGCAAAAAATGAGCAAAACTTAATTACTTAAAATCAAAACTGGTTTTTTTATAAAATCGTGAACATAGTTTTCACTATGTGAACATCCACTACTGAGTTATGAAAAAACTCACACCAAGACAATATTTTATCATAAATAATTGTCCACTTTTAATGATTATTCAAAATCAATTTTTGATTTTCAACAAAAATAATATATGTATAAAACGTGAATTACTCACGTAATTTAAAAAAAAAACATTGACGTGAGCAAAACTCACGTAAAAAAAAATCGTTAATATGTCACAGATTTTGATTAAAAAAAATAATTCTTCGTACGATCATCCGTCTTTGAAGCGAGGGTTTATTCCGATTTTGTGAAAACTCACACTTTTAAGATAAAATTTTGGTTTTCAACAAAGCTCATAAACAAAATTTTATCACTAGACACAGGTCTATTCAAAAATAAATAAATCTCTCTTATGCTAGGGATTATTGCTAGTTTCTTGAACTAACGAACGAACGTCCGTTCCTAAATCAAGGGTTTTGTAAAAACTCACGTCCACATAAATGTACATACATATATAAATTTTTTTTTTAAACATGAACAACTCATGAACAAGTTACAAACTTATGTATTTTTTTTTTTTTTGCCTTGGTCGGCGACGGTCGGAGGTGATGATCTCCGACTAAAAGTTCCTTCTCTCATCTGTTGCTCAGATGTGAAGGGAGGAAGGGATAAAGGTGGTGGTCGGTTGTTGGAAGAATAAAAAAAAAGGTGTTCCTTCCCTTTTATATCAAATTTTATTTTCCAAACCTAATTCCATAAGGATTTCCTTTCTTGGGCCCTAAATCCTAAATCGACAAAGATTAGACGTCCCATCACCAAAATCAGCAGAGCCACGCCAATTTACGCTCGTTAGATGGTGCTCTATCATGCTACCGGGATCTTCATTCAAGATCGTACACGACATCATTTGAGCAAATCGAGAATCCGATAACATTCTTTTACGACTAAGTTCAATTACTTATTTTTTTTGTAACTAGAAAAAATCACCATCCAGTGCTGACTGAGGAACATGACTGTCCCTCACTAAGCAGGGGACTTAATGTTGATGGTGGATTTTTGACAAAGGCTAAAATCGTAACCTCACATATTCCTGATCCAGTAGTCAGACGAATATTGAGACTCATGTCTCTCGTTTAAGCATGAAAACTCATGCCACGATGATCTATGACTGAGTATATTGCCTCTCAGAACATCCCTAAGAACCTATGACTGAGTGTATTGCCTCTCAGAGCATACATATGCAGTCTCTCAACTGAGACCACAACATATTTCATTAACTGAGCAATTTCAGTATTCACTTCTGTATAGAACCGAAATGATTGGACGGCTCCTAGATGTATTAATCACTAGTATAGAGCAACAACATCTTCAGGATGTTGCAATGTTCCCTGACTTTACAGAATAAACATTCAAATCGAGTATTACGCTTCAACTAGCTCATACCTCGATTTTCGAATAATTATAACGCTCCTAGACAGCTTGCCTGCAAGTATAGAGCCATCAATTAATCAATTATTTATTTCTAGTCGTAAGATTCGTCAATCGAATTCCTAGAAAATATTCTATGTTCTTCATAATATTTTATTACTTCAATTCATGGATATTTCCAGCATAATTCCATGGGTTAGTAATAAATATTCAACGTATGGGCATCTGAGCCACCATCGAGTAAGCCCCTAGAAAATGGTGCAACTATACCCAGCGATAGTGCACTAACAAGCACCTGAATGCACGAACAAATACTCAAAAATACGAAGGAATGAGGAAACCTATGCAAATAGGGAAGAAAATAATAATAAAATATTAATTGAGGCGCCTAGGGGACCAGGCCCACCGACCGGCCTGACATGCCGTCGTGGCCGGTCCCACGCCTTTTCCTTAATTTTATTATTTTTGTTGATCTCATGAAAACTCCTTCATTTGAGAAAAACTCAGTTTCATGATATTTCCTTCACATCATGGAAATAATATAAAATTAGGAAAGGTGTCGCGGGACCGGGCCTACTAACCGGCCGGCCATGCCCTAGCCGTGGCCGATCCCCCACCTTGTAATCTCTTATTTTTATTATTATTATTTCCTTCATCTTATGAAAACTCTTTCGTTTCAATAAACTCTCAGTTTCTTCATATTTTCCTTCACATCATGGAAATAATATAAAATTAGGAAAGGTGTCACGGGACTGGGATTACTAGCAGGCTGGCCATGCCCTAGCCGTGGATGGTCCCGCACCTTGTAATCCCTTATTTTATTATTATTATTTCCTTCATTTTATGAAGTTCCACAGTTTGAGCAAAACCCTGATTTCTTCATATTTTCTCAAATGTTGCTCAAACGTGCACCAAAAAATATCAAAATTCTCAGGACTGAGACACGGATACTATGGTGACATGGGCATGTAACCTTGACCCACTAGGGTCGGTCCTTTGGCTTGCAAGGATCCGGTCCCACATATTTTCATAATTTGACCTAATTTGTTCATATTAGGTTCAAACTCTTCCAAACAACTTGGACTTTCATCAAACGATCGTCGGTCGGTCCCATGACCACCCATGGCCGGTTCCTTGACCCATTGGTCGGTCCCTCACTTCTCCGTAATTAGGTTTTATTACCTAATGCTCAGAGGAGCACTATTTCAATAAATGATTAAACCAGCATTTAATCATCCTTTCACCAACTGGTCTTTAGGAGATTTTAGTGCTGACTCACTCGATCATCTGGGCGCTACATGGTCGGCCCATCATCCCATGTAGCCGGTCCCTCTCTCACTCAATGGTTGATTTTCAATAAATCATCAATTGATCAGCAACTGATCAAAATTAGGGTTTTGAATCCAAGGCTCTGCAATGCATAATTCTGAGCAGGTTCAAACACTAATAATTTTATGTTGATCCTGCAACCAAAATTTTAATTGATTATACTCGGTCTAGTATATTAAGTTAATATTTTTTCGTCTCGCTACCAATAATTCATCAAACGAGCAATATTTGCTCAAACAAGGAATATAATTTAATTATCAATATTTAATTCATCAGACGAGCAATATTTGCTCAGACTATATAAATATTGATTCAACTATCAATATTCAACAGTTCATCGAACGAGCTATATTTTTTCAGGAATATTGGTTCAACTATCAATATTCAACAATTCATCAAATGAGCAATATTTGCTCATACGAGCAATATTTTCTCGCTTTAACTATTAACATTCATTCGACAATTATACATCTGTCTCAACAGACATGTTCAATTCATGAATCGTAGAGCATTCGTAAATCATACTCGACTCAGCAACACAAAGACTCATCGTCTCATCAAGTCAACAACTGACTAATTAAATACACATCTTCCTTGCAGACTCCACAATCACGAGACATCAACCGTGTCACATGGGGGATATCAATTAGGTTTTTGGTCAGGCGGCCTATGGAACGTGTGTTCACCCACAACGAGAATGTGACTAAGTTGTGCAAGCGGTTCGAGGAGTTAACAAAGTAGTGGGTGGACAATCAACCAAGTCTCTGCACGATGAGTTACTGGTTTTAACACGATTTCCCACTTTCCCACTCCAGCAACCGTCACACTTACTGGGTTCAATGTGTCAACTATTTTTGCAATATAAATAAGTCTCTAATCCATGATTGAAAAAAAAAACTCTCGTCTGAATAAAGAATTCTCATCACACAAGAATTCTCATCGTCTAAGCAGTCACTCTAAAAATTCAATCAATTAGAACTTATTCGCGCAGAATACACAACATATCCGTAATCCTTGATCATCATTGATCTCACACATTTCTCATCTTCCCTCCTACAGATCGACCCATCCTCTCTTGTGACAGAATTGACTCTGGAACAACCATTGTCTTGGTTTAGGCCGGAGTCTTACAGATTGATCTCTCGAATTCAAAGCACTCCCTTTGCAGTGCATCTGTTTGCAAAAGGTTAAAGCAATTTTCTCGGTCGAGAGTCTCCTCCGCACGGTCGTCTCTCCACTTTCCTAAAAAACCAATAAATCGTTTTCTCCCATCAACAGAAGGCTTATATGAATGGCTTGTGATGCCATTTGGGTTGTCTAATGCTCCTAGTACCTTCATGCGGCTAATGAATTAGGTACTGCAACCTTTCCTTGGTAAATTCATTATTGTTTATTTCTATCATATTTTGATTTACAGTCACAGTGAATAAGAACATCTCTTTCATCTCTCTCAAGTATTTCAAGTTCTTGTTGATAATGTACTCTATGTGAATCTTAAAAAGTGTACGTTTATTTCCAATACAGTCATTTTTTTAGGATACATAATTTCTGACCAAGGAATTGCAGTTGACATCTCAAAAATTAAAGCCATATCTGAATGGCTTACTCCAACATGTATTAAAGATGTTAGGAGTTTTCATGGTCTGGCATATTTTTTATAGACGTTGTATTCACAACTTTAGTTCTATAGCTGCTGGAATGACTGATTGTTTAAAGTATGAGAAATGTATGTGGATGGAGAAGCAGATGAGAGTTTTAATATTCTTAAAGAGAAGTTGTGTAGTGCTCTAGTGCTTGCTATGCCGGATTTTACTAAACCATTTGAAGTTGATTGTGATGCTTTTATTATGGGAATTGGTGTTGTATTATCTCAAAGTGGTCATCCAGTTGCTTTTTACCGTGAAAAGAATTCAGGGGCTAAAAAGAAGTGGTCTACCTATGAACTTGAATTGTATGCTCTTGTTAAAGCTTTATAACATTCGCATCCATATCTCGTTCACAGTGAGTTTTTTGTTAACACCGACAATCAAGTTTTGAAGTTCTTACAAACTTCTGCTAAGGTCAATCGAATGCATGATAGATGGTTGTTTACAATAAATCAATATACCTTTTCTATCAGACACAAGAGTGGTAAATTGAATTAAGTTGCTGATGCTTTGAGAAAATGTGCTCACTTCCTTGTCACTCTTCGTAGTGAGAGCATAGCTTTTGACTACATCAAAGATTTATATGTCGATGCTGATGATTTTAAAACAATATGGGATCAGTGTGGACGTATAACTACCGGAGTCAATGACTTTCTTATTCAAGATGGATTTCTATTTAAAGGTAATCATCTTTGCATTCCACAAGGTTCTTTACGACTTCATTTAATTCATGAACTTCGTGGTAGTGGTCTTGGTGGTCATTTTGGTCGTGATTAAACTATTGTTTTGATTGAAGAACGTTATTATTGTCCTTCTATGAAGAGAGAGATGTGCAAAAATTTGTTCAAAAATGTATGGTTTGTCAACGCTCCAAGGGTACTATTCAAAATACAGGTTTTTACACCCCTTTGTTAGTCCCTGAAGCTCCATGGGTTGATCTGAGTATGGATTTCATCCTTGGATTACCTCGTACTGCTAAAGGTAATGATTATGTTGTTAGAGCACTGCTCGGTCGAACTCGCAAGCGTTGCTATCTCAAGCTTGTTTGTCAAGTTTAGTGATCAAAACTATAAGTCTTGATTTCTAGTCTACTTATAGTAATGTCTCAGACTAGGATAGATTGTGTAGTTGGGCTTTAGACTTCACGGCGTCCATCAATTGAAGACGAAGAACTACTAACGAGAGCTTGTGGAACTTCATCGACAAAAGGTATGTGAAGACTGAAACTCATCTATCACTTAGAAAGTCTATTTGTACTATATCTCCTTCTTGAGACAAAAGTCGTATTACTATATAGTATTCGATTATACACATTTGATATTTCGAGCTGAGTTTAACTCGCTTACATATTTCTCGAAATATGTGTTGGTAAGCTTTTGCTTCAACCAAGTTCATCTTATATTCTTAACGCAAGTCAAAAGATGATCATGTGAAAATCGCCAAGTAACATCTTACATGATTTGTGTGATACAGTCATTTGATGTAGACTCGGAATGTTTCGTATTGATTATTTCAATAACTTGAAAATCGCTTTGATGCTAATAGTTAGTAAAAACAACTATTGTCATCCTCTAACAATGTTGAGCAAAAGTTGTCAATTCAATTTCTGAATAAGAATAATGCAAATAAGAGGATGAGAATGATCAAGGACTCTTTTTCAGCCACGAAACGTGAATCTAATCAATATAGCTATGTTTATGCAAGGTACCTTATTACTAACAACCCTAGAATAGTTAGTACACTAAACTATTCCGTTGTTATCTCCTAATTTCACCGGATACGGAAGCGCTCGCCCAAATGCATTAAGTTCCGTGAGATAGGCTATTCCTAGTGACAAATACATAGGCTCGACTCATCTACTAGTGTCAACCTCTACACATGGATATTTAACAAAATCCCGTCATCAATATCCACATATCGCTACTTGTATTAAAATTCTCTAGACAATTACGGGTCGAAGAGGTCTTAACTAGCAATAGAACTATTAAGCAACCATTCAATTTGCAACTTAAACGATTGAGAAATAATTCATAAATATTATTGGCACCGTAGAGAATAAGCAATAACAAGATAAATTGTGAAACAAAGTATTTAAATATCAATTTGAGTTCTTGTTCCGGACGTTGAAATCGTCCCTAATCAGGATGCAATTAGCTACTGGAGTTCATGGCAAACAAAAGAAACAAAACTAAGCAAGCAAACCAAACAGCTGCGATGGAGTTGTGGATGAGAAGGTGGACTGCCATGGCTCAAGGAAGAACTGGCAGTAGCGGGATCTCGCTAGCAGGATGGTAGACGGAATGGTACTAGCGACATGAAACTGCTGCTGTGTAGTTGCCTGCTAGTATGCTTCCTTGGTGCTGTGGATTGGTGAGATGCAGATGGAACTGGTGGTATATGGAGGTATGCAGGTGATGTATGCGTGATATGCTGGTGGAGATGCAGATGGTGATGGAATGGAGAGGAGCAGAGCTCCTCTCTTTTGGTTGTGAACGGCAGTCGTGAAGGGGGTATGAAGATGATCCCCTGTGTAGGTTTTAGGTATTCTTTTATATAGCTCTGGACCTGCAATTTCGTATTGCGCAAGATCCCGACTTTCCTAACTCATACACATTCTAAACACGACTCCAATTTGGTCTTCCATCACTGAAATCAACGGCTATAGCTCACTTCTTCAGCTGGTTTCTCG
Source organism: Papaver atlanticum (assembly GCA_023531105.1). Taxonomy (NCBI): domain Eukaryota; kingdom Viridiplantae; phylum Streptophyta; class Magnoliopsida; order Ranunculales; family Papaveraceae; genus Papaver; species Papaver atlanticum. The sequence continues at coordinate 267,518 of JAJJMB010003271.1, read as the reverse complement.
GTTTGTAATTGGAGTTCTCACACTAACCCATGACAACATATTCTCTCGGCTTCAGAATATCAATCTCAGCCATCCAACAACAAACATCACTGGCGGCAGCACCATCCTTTAATCTGTACGGCAACCATTCTCTCTGACTTCCTGACTTATCGGCCAAACTAAATGCAAGTCAGTAAAGTATTCATGCCCAAACTCCGTGTTGTTCTTAACCTCTTACATATCTTACACTGCCATAATCGATCAACCCTGCCATCGAACCCTGGCAACTTTGGAGCTGTAGATGGGTCATGTTCTCGCTGGTATCAAACACAATATTCATAAGACCTTGTAGACTCTAAAACTCCTCTGAACCATGACAGCAACTCCTCTTCTTTCGGCTGTTTCAGATGCACAACAACTCAGACAACTTCTCCGTCTCATTGTTGGATGCGACAGGAACTATGCCTAGCAGCTGTAGAGAATTAGACTGGCACAACACTCAGCCAGTCAGGTATTTTATTGAACATGTGATGGGTGTAAACTGGTGGTCTTGTTCTTTCTTTGTAGCTTGATTCTGCCTTGAGCTCAACTCAAATTCGAACTCCTTCCCTGGAAGCTGAATTTACAGACAACCCATAATTCCAAATCATTTCATTACTCATCATACATTCATAAAACCCATGGCAGCAAATTCTTCTCTTTCTCTGGTTCAAACTAGTCTTGAAACTCCACCAGATGTTCATTATTTCGAACCCAAATCAACCTGCAATCTTGAGCAACAACCACTGTACTAATTCAAGCACAGATTCACACAAAGATTCAACAAAAGCCATGTCTTCAACAGCTTCTTTCCACCTGAATTTCAAGCATAAAACAAACCCAATTCTCTGCTCGTTTTCCTTCCTCCTTGCTGCTGTGAGAACATACCCATTATTTGAGCAGCAACAACATCATTTTTCAGCCCTTGGTTCATCTGGAAACAGTTCTCCATTTCTTCCATGTTTATTAACTCAAAATTAAATCTAACTGCAGCCTAAACCTTCGTTTCCCTGTTGTCTTTGAATGGTTGTTGAGCCCTGGCGATTACCCCTTTCTCGGCATCTCAAATCCTTCCCAAAACAACCATCAATTTGTATCACATCTTCTTCTCCCTTTTCAGCTTCATATGAGACTGTCAACACTTGAAATACACCCATCGGCATCATGGCTAGTAGAACCGGCGGCAGATTTGGTTGATAATTAGTCGCTGCAAGAAGAGAGACGTCTGGGTTGAATTGAGAGAGAAATGGTCTTCACCAGCTTGTCACAAAGAGACCTACATTCTCACTTCTTTGGATTGTTTCCTCCACCAGCACATGTGTGCTTTACCAAGGTGGTGCAGTCCCCTAATAAACTTGTGGTCTAACTGACGCACCTCTTGTTTCTCAGCTGGTACAAGTTAGCCAAGAGTACTGAGCTAATGACTCTGCCTTCAAAAGCAGCACCTGCAGTCCACTTGGCCGGTGACTCTATACGAGCTTTAAGCGCGTAAGCCGATACGTTCCATTTCGACGTCTTTCTCCTTCTTTATGCAAATTAATCCATTGTACCTAAAAAAAAGTAGAAAGAAACGTAATATACAAAATAACAAGAAAACTAATAAGAAAAGCGTAAGAAATCGTTATCGAAATTGGGTGTTTTAGACACCTATCAGTAGTTGCGTGTTCTGATCTTGCTGTTTTCTATCGTGATTGAGTACTATCTTCTCTAAGATTTGCTCGAGATTTAATCTCCGATAGGCAAGATAAAAAGTAGTCACAAACATCTTCGTCTCATCGTTTGTGATTCCACAATATCTTGTTTCGCTACCCTACGATTAAGATTATTGTGAGGTGATTGATATTTCTAGGCTGTTCTTCGGGAATATAAGTCTGGTATATCAATAGGTTTCTGTTCACCTTGATTTATCAAAAGACGAAACAAAACTCATAGGTTTATCTGTGGGAGACAGATTTATCTATACAGTAGACTTTTCTATGTGAGACAGATTGGTTTATCAAGTCTTCGACTTTGGGTCGTAGCAACTCTTAGTTGTGGGTGAGATCAGCTAAGGGAATCAAGTGCGCAGAATCCGGCGTGTTCTAGAGGCGTAAGGAACGCGACTGTACCTTGATCAGTGTGAGATTGGTTAGGGCTCAACTACATTCCAGTCCGAAGTTAACTTGGAGTAGGCTAGTGTCTGTAGCGGCTTAATAAAGTGTGGTGTTAAATCTGGACTAGGTCCCGGGGTTTTTCCGTATTTGCGGTTTCCTCGTTAACAAAACTTCTGGTGTCTGTGTTATTTCTTTTCCGCATTATATTTTATTATATAATAGAAATATCACAGGTTGTGCGTTAAGTTCAATCAGTTCTTGAATCCGGCCTTTAGGTTGTTGATTGAATTGATTGACACTTGGATGTTGGTTTGTGATACCGTCCAAGTTATTTCTCTTATTCAATAAGGCTCGCGAATTCCTATTTGTTTGATTGTGGATTGAATTGAGAAATTGAGATATAACTCTTTGATATACTTTTCTTAAGATTGGGTCTGACTGTTGATAGACGCATTTATGTGTCTATTTTCATCTCTATTGTGTATATT
>JAJJMB010003271.1:177791-264909 GCA_023531105.1 Papaver atlanticum | reverse complement strand
GTTCGAGCAACGAACCTTTTTACCACTACAACTATAAAACGACATCAACTGTCTAGTTGATTCTCTTGAAAGTATATTGGAGTTTGTCCATACAGATTGCTAAGAGAAATATTGGGTGTGGTTGTTGTACCCCCACTTTTTCATATGTAATGGTTGTTGTTGATAGATATTCTAAGATGGAACATTTTGTTTCCTGTAAGAAAACTATAGATGCTTTACACGTAACGTACTTATTTTTCAAAAAAATAGTTCGTTTGCATGGAATACCTAAATCTATCAAATCTGATCGTGATACTAAGTTTCTCACTTATTTCTGGAAATCTCTTTGGATGTGGTTAGGTATTAAGTTGCAATATAGTACTATTGCACATCCCAAAACTGATGGACAAACTGAAGCTGTTAACAAATCTTTAGGGAATTTGATACGTGCTAAGATTGCTGACACTAAGGCAGTGGGAGAATTTTATTCCTCGTATGGAGTTTGCTTTCAACACATATGCGAATCGTTCTACTGGTTAGTCACCATTCATAATTGTCTACTCCAAGGTACCAAACCATCTACTGGATTTGGTAGTTCTACCTAAACCTTCAAAGTCTCATGAAAAGCTGATCAACTGGTGGACAAAGCTTTTCAGCTTCATCAAGAGGTGAAAACTAAGCTTGAAGATTCTAATGCTAAATACAACCAGCTGTTGATCAACACAGATGACTAAAAAATTTGAAGAGGGAAAATTAGCAATGATACATCTTAGAAAAGAACGTTTTCCAGTTGGTACGTATAACAAAACGAAAATGAAGAAGTATGGACATTTCAAAATCTTGAAGAAAATAAGTGATAATGCTTATGTTGTGGAACTTCTTTCAAATTGGAACATCTTAATATATTCAATGTGAAGGAAATCTTTACCTTCCATGGGGAAAATGATTAACTGATTTATTTTGTCAACTTGAGGACAAGTTGTTTTTCAAAAAGGGGGGATTGATGTAGAACATCTCTAGCATTCTTTCCTTTCTTCTTCTTTCTTTATTTAAGATTCTTAATGACTTGTATTACAAGTCAGGCTATTTCCTTTTCCTAATAAAATTAAGATTCCTTTTCCTAGTTTAGGAATCTTAATTTTATTCCTAGTATTCGTTTACCTATTTATATACTAGTTTGTAGTTCTTTGGAACACACATTATTATTATTAATCAAGAGTTTATTAAACATCTTTTGTTCACTATAATTTTATCTTCTTGTTCTACTTTATTCTTCTAATTTGTATCTCTTTCTTCCCTTCGTAACCCCTGCAAACTCTATATTGCATTCATCCATTCAAGTTCCACATTAATATTTTCCATTTTTTTTTTCAAAGTTTGAAATTCTTCATAACAAAAATGGGGGAGGGAAAATTTTATCTCTCTACAAGCTGAAATGGAAAGGCTTGAAACCTTAATTAATGTAATGGATAGTTTGGAAGAGATTGGGGATTTTTATCTGCTGTGGAGTATGCTGAGAGAAAAGATTTCAAGATAAAACACAACATTGCTGCTCTAAATATTGTAAGAAAATGGCATGTTAGATCTAAGTGCTAGTGGCTTGTGGATGGTGGAAAGAGTTCAAGATTTTTCATAACAATGTTTTTTTGCAGATACAGGTCAAATGGAATTAGTACTCTGGAGATTAATGGTGTGTTATGCCATGATAAATACCTTATTAACTTTAAGGCTAAAATATTTTCTTTTAATCTTTTAAAGGAAGATACTCCGCATATGCCACATTTTGATGAACTTTTGTTACCTTACGTGTGCAACATAATATTATGTTGGAGAAACATTTTGAAGAAGATGAAGTCAGAAAAATCATCTATAATTTTGTTTTAAATAAGTCTTCTAGCCCGCTCTGTGGGGCACATTAGGGAATTTTTTAAAGCATCATCGGAGATGATTAAGCCTGAATTGATGGATGTTTTAAAAGAATTTTAAGATATTGGTACCCTGGACTGGAGACCAAACTGCATCAACATTATTCTTCTTCCAAAGTGTAATGAGGTTGTTTCTATGCGCAATTTTAGGCCCATTAGTCTTATTGAAGGTGTATACAAGATAAAAAACACGAATGTACCCAAATACACCACAATCTTTTATTTATCAACCTATAATTCCTCTTCCGAATGTGATCGTCTATGGACAGAGTCGAGACAATACGACAATTCGGTTCACACTTCGTGTGATCGACTATGGATACGAGATCGAGACAATACGACAAAATAAGATCACTTGTGTGATTGACTATGGATACAAGATCGATATGATACGAAAACAAAGTGTGTACTTGATAATATGTTCAGTAATAACTGAAACTCTATAGGATCACTATTAAGTATTACGGAGTTAACGTACTTATATATTTTACTGAATTATAATAACAATTATAATGCGGAAAACAAAGTAAAAAACACAGCAAGATTTGTTAACGAGGAAACCGCAAATGCAGAAAAACCCCGGGACCTAGTCCAGTTTTGAATACTCTCAGAATTAAGCCGCTATACAAAATCTAATACCAACTTCGTATAGTTGAGACCGAGCAGACTACCCCTAGCTACTTAGTTCCCTCAGTTTCCCTACGCCTTCGACTTGTAAAGTTAAGCACGTCAATAGCAAGTCCTTTGGATCGAATTCCAAACAACAAAAGAAGAATCTGTTTGGTAACCACTCTAATCAATCTTGCTACAAGATTATAATGAGTTGTTGACAAAGGCTCTTAAGTTTCATATAATAAACTCCCTTGTCTGGTTAGATCAATCTATACAATAACTATCGAAATAGTCAAGTCTAGATTCGCACTCAATCAATATAGATCTCAAAGAAAAATATAGAGAATGCCGATCTCACGCAGCTAATCAATCAAGTTTATCAAAGATAAATCGATTCGAGTTGGATCCCAGCAGATCAAAGTTTGTGCACTAAATCCACAAGATACAAAAACTGATAAGAATTCTTTTTCGTCTTCAAATCTTCCATTGACTTCAAATACCTGCAAACAATACTTGAATCTCTTGTGATCAATCACGCACAAAACGGAGTCTATTAAGAATGGATTATCACAAGACGTCTTTAGATCTAACAACAGTTCTAAAGATCTCGTCGATACTTTGATCTAGTCTGAGTGAATCTTTTATCAAAAGAGAAGATTCTCAAAACTACACAAACTAGGTGCAAATGTTTCAACAACCGTTAGTCAATCAAATCAAATCGAAAACTAATAACACTGCAATTATCTAGTTTCCCACCAACGGTACTCGTAGAGCTTCTTGATCCTACAGAAGTCTTTAAACGAGCGGTCGTAAGAGATTTCGCCTAATTAGGATACTTTCCTATCCGAATAGACGGCTCCATCAGAAATAACAAGAAATGAAGTTTTCCTGGCTCTTAGGATAGTTTGCTAGAAATGAAAACTTAGGTATTTATAGACCAAGGATGTTTTGACACAAAGGAATTTCCAAAACCGAAAATATTCTCAAGATATGTAATGAATACCAAATTTGGTTTTCCTAATTCCAATAAATACTGGTCCAATATTCCCGAAATCTCTCATAGAAAATCTCCAATTAGTAAATGCACATTACTAATTTTTATTCTCTAGAGCTATGCATTAATTGCTGGTAATTAAAGCATACAAAACAAAAAACCTCAATTAAAAGATTCTTAATTTAGTTCGGCACAGGATCACCTTGAGTACCAAGGAATATCTTTGAACAATAAATGATAAGAGTTATTGCTCATGTTCAAAGTATGTTGACATCTTTTCACTGCAAATCCTTTTTTCATATTTACATGGATTTGCTTCTTGGAACCGGTTCTACCACACTTCCAAAAAAGTTTAGAATTGGTTATACAAGTATTCCAAGACTACTATGTGACCGGTCATACCGAGTCACAATGGTTAGTTATGATCGGTCCTACCAAGTCACATACATGGGTTCGGATCTGTTAGAGCATAGCTCAATTGAACCCACCAAGCGTTAGTATGTCAAGTTTGGTTGTCATATTTTAGTGAATCAAAACTCATTTAAAAAGTCGCTTGATTATTTACTAGAGTCAACTTCGTATAGGTTAGATTGAAAGTATTAGGATATGAGACATTGCAAGTATTACGTGAAGACTTGAAGAATGAGAAGAAGTACGGAGCTACAACGACAACATCATCCTTCCACTTGAGGTTAGTAATATTTAACTTGAACTGTTTCATTCCCTAACATATCTTTCAAGTCGTGCATATTGAAAACATAACTGCGAAGCTGTGAATGATTATACTCTAGTTAGACGTAGTATTAAGGAATACAATACGAAGTATAACGCTTATCTTTTGAACTTCGTATATAAGACATCGACATAATCATTTGAATGCTATTGTGATTATGTATGGGTATGAGGTGAAGATTTCATCCAAGGAAACAATGTTTTACATTCGTTTAAAGGAAGTAAATTAATGAACTTGTTTTGTGAATCGAAAGGGAAATCGCTAGGCTTATTGGTATTGTTATTCATTGCATATCTTTTGAACTACCAATATGTGTGATTAGTATAACCGCTCATGACTTGTTTATGTTCTTGGTAAAACTATTCACAAGGCCTGACTTTTGTATTGGTATGACTTTTATTAGTGAAACCGATCTTAAGTAATCATCTGAGATGGTATGATCGATTTAGTGTTATTGGTATGACCAACTCTAGGCAAAGGGGAACCGATCCTAATAAGAGGTGCAATCGATCACAAGAGGGGAATCGATCCTTGTATGAGGTGCAACAAGTTTCTAGATAGTGGGAACCGATCCTATGAACACGTGCAACACGTTTTTAGACATTGGGAACCGATCCTATGGACATGTGCAACAAATACAAGTTAGATACCATATATATGTGGGAACCGGTCCTAGTACCTAGTCAACCGAATTTTGTAAAGCTAGTGTGACTAATTCCAGTACCCACATGGAGGCAGAACCGAAACTTTTTTTTGGTAGAACCGTGAAACCCATGATTAGTGATTTGATAGGATAATCAATCGCATAGTTCTTGGAAGAAAGACGAACCAATTATAAACTTGTTTGGAAGTGTGGCAAATCGATTCCAAGAGTGTAAGTATGAAAGAGAACTTAAAAAGTAAAGATGTCAACATACTTTTAACATGTGCAGTAACGCTTATCTTTTATTGTTCAAAGATATTCCTTAATAGCTAAAGGAGAATCCCGGATCAAAAATAAATTAAAAATCTTTTAATTAAGGTTGTTAGTTTTGCATATCTTTAGAAAAATAAAAATTAGTAATGTGCATTTACTAGTTGGAGAATTTCTAAGAGATTTTCGGTCATTATTTGGACAAAGCATTTCCAGGAATTATGGAAACCGAATTTGGAATATATTGCATATCTTGAGAATATTTTCGGTTTTGGAAATTCCTTGGTGTCCAAACTTCCTTGGTCTATAAATATCAAAGTTTGCATTTCAAGCAAACTAATCCTCAGAGCCAGCAAAATTACCTAGTTGTGTTGTTACTGGTGGAGCCACCTATTCGGAGAGGAAAGTAACCTAATTAGGCGAAATCTCTTACGGCCGCTCAGTTTAAAGACTTCTTTGGGATTGAGAAGCTTCATTAGTACCGTTGGTGGGAAACTAGATAATTGCGGTTTATTATTAGTTTTCGATTGATTTGATTGACAAACGGTTGTTGAACTTTGATTGCACCGAGTTTGTTTATGCTTGAGAATCTTCTCTTCTGATATAAGATTCACTCAAACTAGATCGAAGTTTCGACGGGGATCTTTAGACTGTTTGTAGATCTAAAGACGTCTTGTGATAATCCATTGTTAACAGACTCCGTTCTGTGTGTGATTGATCACAAGAGATTCAAGTTGATTGTGTGCAGGTGTTTATTGAAGATCTAAGAAGATTTAAAGACAAAGAAGACTTTGAAGATTTTTGATTTGGGTTCATAATCTTTGGTGTGCACAATACTTGTTTCGGGTAAAGAGGATCCAACTATAATCGGTTTATTCTTGTGGTAGATTGGATTTATTAGTTGAGTAGATCAGCATCAATACAATTCTTTGTGGTTCAAAGTATTGATTGCAAAATCTTGACAATTACTTTGGTTGTTGTTATTGGATAGATCTAAGGACCTGACAAAGGAGTTTATTGGGATAAACGGAAGAGCCTTTTCTCAAACTCATATCACTTGGTTGAAAAGAGTTGTTACCGAATAGATTTGTTGTTCCTTTACTGTTTGGAATACGAACCAAAGGAATTGTTCCAAGTGCGTGACTTATTTACAAGTTGGAGGCACAGGGATACAAACGGAACTAGGTGAACTATAGGTTTAGTTGCTTGGTCTCAACTATACGAAGTTGGTTTGATTTTGTATAGTGGCTTAATCCTGAGAGTATTAAATTCTGGAAAAGGTCCCGGGGTTTTTATGCATTTGCGGTTTCCTCATTAACAAAATCTTGTTGTGTCTTTTACTTTTCTATTTCCGCAATTATAATTGTTTTTATTATAATTAGAAGTAAAATACACAAACGTTAATTCTTATTTACTTGATAGTAATCCTATTGTGTTTGGTTAAGTCCGAACCATTTATCAAGTAAACATACTTCGTTGTTGTATTGTCTCGATCTCGTATCCATAGACGATCCCACGAAGTGTGAACCGATTAGTTGTATTGTCTCGACTCGATCTATAGACAATCACTTTCATAGAAAGTACTTATAAGTGGAAAAGTTTTAGATTGAGGTATATTTGGGTACCCTCGTCTTTTTAGGATCGGTTATACCAATCACTAGGATCGGTTCTACCTAAACATGGTATTTACTTGTGATCGGTCACACCAGTCACGAGGATCGGTTATACCAATTACAAGGATCAGTCACACATACTTATGATCGGTCACACCAAATACCAGAATCGGTCACACCAATTACAAGGATCGATCATACCATCTCATGGTGATTACTTAGGGTCGGTTACACCAATTACCAGGACCGGTCAGACAAAATCATACGTGTAGGTATTGTGATAGGTTATACCAAGATACATAACCTGAGTTAAGATCGGTTCTACCAACTCACACATATTGGTCATCCAAAGAATATGCAATGAATAGCCGGACCAATAAACCTATTGATTTCCATTTCGATTCAAGAAACAAGTTCATGAATGTACTTCCTTTAAACAAATGTAAAACATTGTTTTCTAGGATGAAATCTTCACCGTACTGATGTATTTTGTAGTTGTAGTGGTAAAAAGATTCGAACTCTAAGACTTGTGAAGATTCGAGTTTTTAAATTTAATAAAAATATATACAAAAATATTACAAAGGGTGCGAGAGTTACTGGGACTCAGGATTCCACCGAATTCAAAACATAAGGTTCAATTATTAATTACTTGACAATTTTAGCTCAAGAAAAACATGGACTCTATTTTTGCCAAGGTAGATTCTCAAAACATTGATTGTAAATCCTAAGCATGATGTATCAAAACACCTAAGCTAAGCATACATCATCAAATTAAATGACAACAAATTAATTCAAATCATAATTTCAATTAAAATTAATGCAAAAGTCTTAAAAAGAATTAATAAAATTACCCCAAGTATGATTCGTCTTCCTCCATCATCCCAGTGTTGGGGTTTAGCTCATCACGCCGAAAACATGCTCAAAAGATAGAAACATGGCTTTAAAGGTGTTTTTATTGAATAAAAATAATAATACAGCGAATCTACAACGCTTTTCTGGAGTTACAGAAATCACCGATACAACTGAAGTGCTGTTAATAAACGATAAATCAGTTCTGTAGTTGAATATAAAACTGCTTCTGCGATGGTCCGGTGTGGGTCGAAGTTCTTCGTGTTCTTCAGCAGTAGCAGCGGGTTTCCTGCAACTTTGATTTTTCGGCTCTGTGGTGTTCTAAACTTCCCCTAACTTTCGACACCCCTTCTATATGACCCAAACAATTTATTTATATCAAAAATACCGATTAAATCTCTCCAGAATCTTCCAAAATCTCTTCCTTTCTCTTCACGGCAAAGTTGCGGCAATTTCTTGTTTTAGGATTTCCACGCGTTTCTGAGCTTTCCTTTTGATTCTAAACTCTTCCTTAGATATATATCAAGCTTTGGGAAGGTTTATAGCACTTTAATCTCTATAAAATTTTCTAAAATCGGTCACACACGTGACTTTTCATATTTTTCTGTTGAGATAAAAATCCGTCGATTGAGCCCAGTTTAATCGATTTCAACACCCATGTTAGATTCCTAGACCCATAAGGAGTCTACCCTATGAAAATCAGAGGTTTAATCGACCTCAAACTCCTCCAAATCACTACCACCAAAACTGCCAGAAACGTGTATATATTTTTGTTTTGGTTTCCCGCCAAAATTTAGAATTTGAACGTGAAGGGGTAAGGTTACCCCTTATCCAGTGGTCGCCCCTTATCCGTTGCTGGAGTCCGCATAACACTCGTCCCTTGGGTTGCATTTATCAACTTTTCGAGCCAATTTCGCCGCAAAAGCTTATTTCTCCAAAAACACCTACAAAGAGATAAAATACCAAAATAAGTACAAAAATGGGTACTAACAATATACACAATAGAGATAAAAATAGACACATAAATGCGTCTATCAAATACCCCCAAACTTATTATTTGCTAGTCCCGAGCAAATCAAAACTACAAAATAAAATCCTAACTCACTGTCGCAGGCATCGTCGATTGCTCTTAGCATGTGTAACAAGCCTTTAAACCCCTAGGTGGCCCTAGTGGCCGAGTTATAGTCTCGGGAGGGTTTACCAGAGGTGTACCCACAAAACCTTTACTCCATACCCTAGCTATCTACGCAGAACCTTGGAATGGCACTAAAGAACCTCCTTGGTTGGCATACTTATTGATTACGGGAGGAAGTACCCTGATGCAAAATTCCAATTGCTGTATACGAGTTTGCACTCAAGCATACTAAAATTCATATATAAGTGACAGAGCTCTACTCAGATAGTCGCATTATGGGCATCAATATCCGGAATCAAACAAATCACATGAATAGATTAAGAAGATGGATATAGAAATAGATGGTTGCGAATGGACTTCAATGCCAAATGAACCTATGACCTAGTGGATTGAGATACTGGTCTGGACTAATATCAACACAACTGGCATATACAAGGGAACCAGTGGTCGATAATCCTAAATCTACATCAACTCAGCTGGCATATATAAGAGAACCAGTGGTCGAATTTATAATAAACCTTTATTTATTTATTTTAACGACATGATTAGATCTTTTGGATCCAAGCGCATGCTTCTTGTCAGCAGATTACATGGTAATTCCCGTAGATCCTGCGTTCTATGCTATTTAGGCGACGGAGACAGGGAGAACACACACATATTTCTATCCAAGTGTTAATATTTATTCCGATTGGTCTAATTGGTCTGGTTTTTTTTTTTTTTTTAGTAACTCAATCACTCTATTTCAACCCAGCAGACATCAACATAAAAATTTGCAAAAACAAAAACATAAGTAATAAGATGATTCCGAGATACGGTGAAACTATCATGTTATTTCTAACACCTGAGCTCCGTGCTTTTATTAATAGACTCTATATAGATGTTTCCATCCACTCAGATTGGTTCCTCAACTCCTAAAACCAAAATGCTTCCATCCACTTAGGTTGGTTAGTGCCATCCTTAATAGGCATAAATTTCTAGGCTCTGGAGTTTATAATGCAACTAAAAAGTTTCTCCCATACCCCTAAACTTAAATCTAACATTGTCCTCAATGTTCTAAAGATAAAATTAAAAGCATGAACAAGGAGAAACTGTTACCATTTGAAGCAAAAGAGTTAAGGAAAGATATTACCGTGTTGCATGAGAATGGGTTACCTCCCAAAAAGTGCTAAGTTTAAAGTCTTCAGCCAGACTAAGAAAGGATTAGTCACCTCGAATCATATAGTAACAGTCGGAATAACTGTGGGTCTTCAAAACCAAATAGAGCTATCACAAGTAAAAGGAATCTGCAACATGCCAAGAAAATGAACAAACCGAGCAAACCCTTGCCTAGTTTCCTGATTAGAATATCTATATCTAATTGTGGTTCAGTTTCAGGCTCTATGAAAGGGTCTAAATAAAATATTTTCATTGGATGCATTCCCTCATAAGTGAGATCCAAATTATTAGGTCCTAGAGTCTGTAGAAACTCAAATAAGAACTTAGAAGCACATAATAATAACCTAAATAATTGAGGATCCTCTAAGTCAATCAGGTTTGACTTACATAATTGACCACAATGAGAGTAGTGGTCATTCTTAAGCAAATGTGTCGATGTTATTAACCTAAAGTACTTAGGCTTAGTCTCAAAACTTAATAATTGACACATTTGAAAATCATATGTTCCCACTTTTGGAAGAAAAATATTTGGTGGGAAAACAAAGTCGATCGTGGTATCATAGCCTGGGTAAACACATCAACCAGAGGATGGATTTCTAACAACTAAACTTCCTTATGGACATCACTAGGTTCAGGAAAACGTGTATGAAGATAATCTGTTAAAACGGCTGAGGCACATATGTCAAGTCCCAAGTGAGGGACCTTTCTAAGAGTTAAAGCACATGGAGAATGATAATCACCCCCAAACTTAGAGTTTTCAGTGTCTCTGGTTAGACTAGTCACAATCTCCCTAATTTCTAGGTCATCAGATTCCTGAAAATAGGCAATTGATTCTTCTAAGTCAAGTTCATCCTCACTCATCTCTACGAGTTCATTTTCTTTGTCTAAGACTATTATTCCTAAATCACTAGACAATAAAACAGTATTTTCAAAATAAACTCGTTCCTCTAAACCATTATTGGCTTCGTAATCAAAAGGAAATACTACATCGTCTAAAACGGGGATATCTCTAGACAAATCCTCGTCCTTTTGAATAGGTGAATAATTATTAAAATTATTTGGATTTGAACTAGAAATAACATTATCATTATAAAGCTCAATTGGAGTAACAAATTCCTGATCACTATGCCTACATATTTCAAATTCTTCAGCAACACTATCCTCATCATAATCGTCATTATAATAGCATGGAAATGGTTGAACCCCATCTAAACATGTAGTGTTACCAATTCTAACCTCGTAATCTTGATTATGCAAATAACTATCATTATTTTCAAGGGTATTATTGGAAACACTGTATTGGAAATTAAGATTATTTCGAGCAAGTCTTTCGTTTGTCTCAGCCATCAGCTTGAGGGATTCCTCTATAGAAAGTTTTCTCAATTGTGCAGTTTGTCTATTCATTTCCGACATAAACCTATTTGTTTGCTCAGTTAACTGCTTAAGAGACTCTTCTAAAGATACGGAAGGATCATAAATAAGAACAGAAGGATCATAATAAGGACTAGTTTTCAACAGTTTGATTGTATTGTCCAAAGACGAGGTACTAGCACTATAATAATCCTTATTTTCTTGCTCGTATGACCGGTGTGTGTGTGGATAGTAATTGGGCTCACCATGGTATGAACCATAACCTTGAAAAGGTTGGCGTTCCTAACTACTATTCCCACCATGGTCATAAAAATGCTGATGTCCATATTCAAATTCAGGTCGATACTCATTGTATTGTCTTCTATCATACCAGTTCGACATTCTTAATTGCAAGGGAATTCTACACAATCACAAACAAGTCTGACTCGACCAAATCAAACCTATAAAATCTAGCAAACAACAAGCATGATGGCTCCACTTAGATTGTTTCTAGACCAGCTTCTAATCTCCCAAAAGGAAACTGGGTATAGTTTTAGCAAACTTCTCTAGATCGATCCAAATAAAGTAAGTCAAAGAGAAGTAGAGGAAGCTCAGAGGAGCTTTGATACCCCCACCTCTTTGGCAACGCTTCCCTGGGTTACAAGGAGGCTCTAATTGACTTACAGTAATCTTCCTGAACTTTGAGTTAGGCTAACAAAATACCCAATACAGTCCTTTCAAACGACTTTCCTACAAGCTCGTTACCTTATCGGTCTCGTTCTAATCAAAATTTTAGGCTTGGGATCGCGTTTGTTATCGTTTTCCTAAAGCGGGAAAGAAGAGAATGGTGATGAAATCCGAACTCTTATCTTATATGGTCTGGCCTTGCCCTTTACTAGGAAATTAAAGTCCGTATTCAAAACCTCAACATATATGCACCTTAAATAAGACAGTAAACCCGCTGACAGGGGATTCGCGGGTGTTTAGAAGCTTACCTCCCGTACCGGACGGGCGAAGAACCGCTGAAGTCGACTCGGGCCACCAACTCCTATGTCAGTGTGCGAACCCGAGGGGCCGAGACAGTATCGTAACCGTCGTCCTTCCCTGCAAACAGTTTATATTTAATGGTACCATTCCGTAGGGTTTAAAAATAATGTCCAAAAGTCCCAAAATGTCCAAAAAGTCCAAAAAAAAAAAAAAAAAAAAAAAGGTTCAAAAATAAAGTCCTATTTACAATTTCTAAAAATAAAAAAAATCTAATTACGAAAAAATTAAAATATCTTCGTCTTTTCTCCGTTCTTTTCGCTTTGTCTAGCTTTTAGTCCCCCAGGTCTTTCGTCTCCAATTTCTCTTTGATTCAAAACTTGCAACAAAAAGACAAATACCCAAGCAACGTAAAAAAGAACAAAAGAATAAAAATCTAAAAATTCTAAATCTAAAAACAAATCCGCGTCGGCGGCGCCAAAAATTGATGTATTTTGTAGTTGTAGAGGTAAAAAGATTAGAACTCTAAGACTTGTGAAGATTCGAGTTTTTAAATTTAATAAAAATATATACAAAAATATTACAAAGGGTGCGAGAGTTACTGGGACTCAGGATTCCACCGAATTCAAAACATAAGGTTCAATTATTAATTATTTGACAATTTTAGCTCAAGAAAAACATGGACTCTATTTTTGCCAAGGTAGATTCTCAAAACATTGATTGTAAATCCTAAGCATGATGTATCAAAACACCTAAGCTAAGCATACATCATCAAATTAAATGACAACCAATTAATTCAAATCATAATTTCAATTAAAATTAATGCAAAAGTCTTAAAAAGAATTAATAAAATTACCCCAAGTATGATATTCGTCTTCCTCCGTCATCCCAGTGTTGGGGTTTAGCTCATCACGCCGAAAACATGCTCAAAAGATAGAAACATGGCTTTAAAGGTGTTTTTATTAAATAAAAATAATAATACAGCGAATCTACAACGCTTTTCTGGCGTTACAGAAATCACCGATACAACTGAAGTGTTGTTAATAAACGATAAATCAGTTCTGTAGTTGAATATAAGACTGCTTCTACGACGGTCCGGTGTGGGTCGAAGTTCTTCGTGTTCTTCAGCAGAAGCAGCGGGTTTCCTGCAACTTTGATTTTTCGGCTCTGTGGTGTTCTAAACTTCCCCTAACTTTCGACACCCCTTCTATATGACCCAAACAATCTATTTATATCAAAAATACCGATTAAATCTCTCCAGAATCTTCCAAAATCTCTTCCTTTCTCTTCACGACAAAGTTGCGGCAATTTCTTGTTTTAGGATTTCCACGCGTTTCTGAGCTTTCCTTTTGATTCTAAACTCTTCCTCAGATAGATATCAAGCTTTGGGAAGGTTTATAGCACTTTAATCTCTATAAAATTTCCTAAAATCGGTCACACACGTGACTTTCCATATTTTGTTGTTGAGATAAAAATCCGTCGATTGAGCCCAGTTTAATCGATTTCAACACCCATGTTAGATTCCTAAACCCATAAGGAGTCTACCCTATGAAAATCAGAGGTTTAATCGCCCTCAAACTCCTCCAAATCACTACCACCAAAACTGCCAGAAACGTGTATATATTTTGGTTTTGGTTTCCCGCCAAAATTTAGAATTTGAACGTGAATGGGTAAGGTTACCCCTTATCCAGTGGTCGCCCCTTATCCGTTGCTGGAGTCCGCATAACACTTGTCCCTTGGATTGCATTTATCAACTTTTCGAGCCAATTTCGCCGCAAAAGCTTATTTCTCCAAAAACACCTACACAGAGATAAAATACCAAAATAAGCACAAAAATGGGTACTAACAATATACACAATAGAGATGAAAATAGACACATAAATGCGTCTATCACGTACACCCATTCACATAATCATAAAACTATATACAAGATTATGTCGATGTCATATCTACGAAGTTCAAAAGATAAGCGTTATACTTCGTAGTCTAATTCCTTAATACTATGACCATACTATTATGATCATGTCTCATCACTAGAGTATTATATACAATATGTACAGTATATACAGCTTCGCAGTTATGTTTTCAATATAACACAACTTGAAAGATACGTTAGGAATGAAACAAGTTCAAGTCAATATTATTAACCTCAAGTGGAAGGATGATGTCGTCGTTGTAGTTTGATACTTCTTCTCATTCTTTAGGTCTTCGGAGTAATACTTGTATGTCTCAACATTTTTAGACTTTCTAGTCTAACCTAAACGAAGTTGACTCTAGTACTTAATCAAGCGATTCTAGATGAGTTTTGATACTAAAATATGACAACCAAACTTGACATACTAACGCTTGGTGAGTTCAACCGATCTATGCTCTAACAAAGATCATCTCCAAATGTTTGGTAAATAAATCAAAGTTGGTAATTCTTTCCATAATTTCTAACTTTCAAGGTGCATTTGTTAATGAGAAGAAAATAACCGAAGATATATTAATTTCTTTTGAATTGCTTGATTCTAAAGAAAGAATAAACTCTCCAAGGTTAGTTTTCAAAGTTGATCTGCAAAAGGCCTTTGATAACATAAATTGGATATGGCTGGATTACATTCTATCAAGGTTTGGTTTTGGACATGTGGAGTCAATAGACTCAATAGTGTATAACCAATGTTAGATTTGCTATTTCTCTAAATGGTTCTAGTATTGATATTTTTTAGGAGTGGTAAAGAGGTGAGACAAGGTGAACCTATCTCAGCTCTCTTATTCATTCTTGTGGTAGAGGTTTTATCTTTGATGATTAAAATAACTGCTGATTTAGACTTGTTACATGGTTTCAAGCCCTCGGTTAAAGGAGTACCAATTACTCATCTGCAAATGACTTGATTGTGAGTTGGTTTTTTGGGTTAAAAGTAAACTTCAAGAAGAATGCTTTAGTGGATGTTGGAGATGTAATTTATGTTGATTTTCTAGGAATTATCTAGGAATACCTCCAAGCACTTAATCTTTTCTAGAAACTCTCACGTGTGACTCACACATCACATAAGATGACTCCTGTCATACACTCGCACTCTATTACCCCCCTCAATCTCAAGGTAGCTTGAAAAGAAACCTTGAGAATGCACATACATGACTCCTGTCACAAACTCACACACTCAACATAGTAGAAGCATTAGAAACAGGGAATGCAGAGAGTGAATAAAAGTAGAAGCACCATCAGAAGAGTAGTAGAAGCTGGAAATCAGGCGGCAACTGTTGTTGTAGTTGTTGCAGGTGGTGAAGCACAGAGTATATGAGCGATGCCAGGAGATAATGTTGCAGCAGAACAAGAGCAGCTCACAACATAAGAGAAGTGCAAAGCTCATCTGCGCCATGACTCTGTCACACACACAAATCCAGCTTGAGATTGTTGCAGTAGGTAGGGCATTCTGACAACTGGGATTCTAGCTGTAGGTGCAGGCTCACACACAACTGTTGGAGTAGAGACACCATAGTCCGGTACAAGCAGGTGGAGTAACACTTCTAGACAAGAGATCTGCAGCAAACGATGGAGCACAATTTGCTGGAGGAAGAAGTAAACTCTCCACACTCTCATTCGATTCTATAGCGAAACATAGTGCACTACCAGTTGTAGATAAGATACTTGAGAGTAGCAGTTGAAGCAGATTACTTATATGTTGAGATCGAAATTCTGCCTTGAATTGACCATACTCGGCTAAGATAACACTCATCCATAAGCAGCTGAAGAACTGAAGATGCTCACAACTTTATTCACAGGCGAAACAAACAAGAAAACTAGCAAGAAACTTTATTCTTGACTATACCAGAGATGACTGTAGAAAAATCATAAGATTTGATCCATCTGCTATTGTGGCAACTACTATAGTTGAACTCTCTGAAGCAGTATCAACTACACCAATTGATCCCAAATTGCCTCTCAACTGAGTTTTCTTGTGCAACTAGCTTTATTGAAATACAGGCGAAAAACAAACCAACAAGAAATGTAGAGAAACAAGATAACTATCCGTCTTGCCTTTATTTATTTACAAACAGATGTTGAGGAAGAAAACTCTTTCACACTTTTGATAATAATGAAGCCGACTGTGGTGAACAATATGAACCATATTTCTGCCAGAAAATATGCCATATCCATTAACTGCATCCAATTGAACACTACATCAGGCACTCATGTTGATCCTGTAGCACACATACACTCATTTCTTGGATCAAAACCAACCAGATCTGAACAAATTGATTTAATCTACTCTCACTAGAAGAATCAAAATCACTGCAGTTCTTTCACTGGCCTTGAACAAAGGAAAGAAACACAAATAGGAAGCCAAGAACTCCAAGAAAACACAGATGAAAGAGATCAGAAATCAAGATCGAAGAATGTGTGCTAAGAACATAAAATCGGACCAAGAAACAGCAGAAAATCGAGAAAATACTCATTTAGTAGCAAGAACGAGAATGGATGATCGAAGTAACAAATCAAAGGAGAGTTCAGCAGAAACACAGAGAGATTGTGCAGAAAATGAAAGATTGAAAGCAAAGGAACTGAAATTGTATTGACCAAAAGACTGAGCTGATCCTCAAACTAATGTAATGAAACAACGATCAAATTGAAAAACGAAAAGAAAAGGGAAAATCAATGCTGAGCTGATCCTCAGTCTTACATGATGAAGAGAGTCATTATCTCTAACAAACAGAAAAGATAAAATCAATGCTGAGCTGATCCTCAGTCTTACATGATGACTGGAATTTAAAAAGCAACGAAATCGAAATTAAAAGATGAAATTGAAACTTAAATCGGACGAGAATGAAAAAATGAATGTAAAAAGCAAATCAAAGCCGTACCAGAAAACAGATCTGAAAAGCTAAGTAAGGAAAAAGAAAACTGGTTGTTGCAGCAGCAGAAGACGAAATTGATGTTGATGATGATGGTGGTGGTGGTGGTGGTGATGAAGATTATTGAAGAACAGGACCTAGAATCTTACCCCTGAGAAATGAATTTCTCAGGTCTAATACCATGGAGAAACCTAATATCTACATTGTGAAACAGATGGAATTGGATTGATCAAAGGTTAATTACAGCTGAGTTCTTACAGAGTTTATATGCCCAGACTCATACAACTCTCATATCTCACCGACACTCTCACGTGTGACTCACACATCACATAACATGACTCCTGTCACACACTCGCACTCTATTAATCTCACTAGATATACTTTCTAGACGATGAATGTATTAGAGATCGCCTGTAGTTTACAAAAAGGCTACTTCAACTTGGTGATGCTGCCTGTTCTAATGGGAAGACATGTTGTTTTCTTTTCTCCTAAATAAATGCAAGAACATTCAATAATGCTCAATGGCAATGGTTCGCTCCATCTTTTACAATTTTTATTACATAGACAAATATAACGATGTGCTGAATTTTCATGAGAATTTCTCATACTAGTGGATGAAATAGCTCAGCTAAGTCCTTTACTTCCTGCCATTAACTCTAACAATGAGATCATCATAGGAGATGACTTTTTGGAGACTATTTCTCGTTGCAGGTGTTACAAGTCTTTGGAGGATGATGACTTGATTTCTTTCCCTCATACGAGCCTTTGGAATACAAAAATTCCACAAAAAATTGACTTTTTTTATTTAGTGTCTTTGTTAAAATGCCGCCCCAACTCTGGATAAGCTGAGGAATTCTATAATGGTGAATGGATGTTTATTGTGTAAGAAAGATGCTAAATCTAATCACCATTTATTCCTGCATTGGCAGATTACTAGATCTGTTTGGCTATATTTTCTGAAAGGATATAAGCTACAATGAGTTTCCATCAATCTGTCAGACGAACTTTGTGCGAATGAAATAGGAAAAATGGTTCTCAATTATCCAGGAAAAGAAATTATGAGATTGAATCCCTTTTGCCATTTGGTAGACTGTACGAGTATATGAGCTCTAATCTCTTTGAAAGCATTACGCTCAACTTGGTTCTAAGCAATTGGCACACCGTTATATTTTCACAATGTAATTTTGGCTCTACTATAGTTGGGATTTGTATCTGTTTTCCCAGCTGCACCATTTCCTAAATGATGTATTGGTGTATCTTATTTTCAATTTATTACCTTTTTTGCCTCAAAAATAAAAAAAGAATATGTCAACTTATTTAAATACTCCTCAAATTTTACATCTTGAAATATACCATTATTTAATTTTTAAAAATACCCTTACCTTCTAAAAATGTGGAACCAACTAGCACAAGTTGCTTCCAGAAGTGGACGCAACTAGCACAATTTGTTTCCAGAAGTTGATGCAACTTTATATAAGTTGCTTTCAAAAGTGGAATCAATTTTCTCAAGTTGACACCAAAAAAATTTATTGTTTACCCTCGAGGGTATTTATGCAAGATTAACCAAAATAAAAGGTATATATAACATTCTCACTTAATAAAATTACCTTAGCCAAAGATTATGCAGAACGATATGAAGCAGCAAGTTTTCCTAGCTTATATTGTAAATATGCCCATGGATTTGTTCAATTAATAATACTGATGACTATAATGCGGATCGGGTTACCAATGTGTAATTTTCATTTCAACCATTTTACAGGTTGTAATTTGATGTTAGGAAATACTACCTCCGTTATTAAAACCATTTTTTTTTTAATTTGGACTATTTTTAGGTTAAAATGAAAAAGTGGTAGTAGTTTTTTTTTTCAAATGGAGGGAGTAGTAATTTTCATTTCAACAATTTTACAAATTTTAATTTGCTGTTAAGAAAATCTTTGTTAAAGATTATAGGAAGACGAGGGACTTTTAGACATACGGTCGCTGAAGAAAAACGACATGGAAAATAGTTGGACAACGGACTTGAGAGTGTCACGCAATAAAAACAAGTTCCACCTAACAAAGAGAGAGACCGAGGCACCTAACAAAGAGAGACTGAGGTTTTAAACCCGTGCAATTATTATTATGTATTGTATTCTAAATTTTGTGAAATAATTTTCTATTGGTCTAAATATTCTATGTGGGACCGGAAGCTCTAGAATTTATTATTATATATTTTGAATTTTGTATAACAATTTCCTATTGGTCTAATTATTCTCCGGTGGGGCCAGAAGCTCTAAAAATCGAGCTTGATTCAGCTTTTAACCACAACAGAGGAAATTCACCTGAAATCATATTATTAATGGTTATTTTCAGCCGAATGCAAAGAGTGGGCTTCTTGATACATTTGCCTTTGTGGTTATTCCCACCCTTTTAATTGGCCCAAGGATGTGAAGCTCTTACCCGTTGTTTGACTGATTAGACTTTCTAACTGTTGAAGGATCGAAGAACTGAGTGTGAAAGACTAAGGTGGCTACCCCTTGTTGTGTCACAAGCAAGACTAGCCATCCTGTGGCATTGGGAGGACCAGATTCCTGGATACTCGGTCGAAAAGCTAATATCCATGGACATATCATGTCTTGGGGACCCCAGTGTGTGGGTCGGGAAACTGCCTTTGATTCCGTAGAAGCCCATGAGACCGTCAACTCCATTCATTAAAACAGCTTCCATTGAGTCTATCCTTTTTTTATTTTCGCTTTCAGAAATCCCTTAATTTTTCCTTATGAAAACAAGATTTGGCTCAGGATTGCCTATTTTTAATTCCATGATTTCTCTGAATTTGAAAGTCATCACTTAGTAGGCTTCCATACCAAGGCTCAATTCAATCAAATCCGTAGCGTCTACCGATTTTGCCACATCCCCTTTTTAGTATGAACCGAAGATCTCGTTGGGATGCCATTCCCTTCTTTCTTTCATTCATGCTGGAACCGTTAACCGTTGAACTCATTAGATACACAAGTTGTAATTTGCTTTCATTTCAACAATTTTACAAGTTTTGATTTGCTGTTAAGAAAATCTTTGCTAAAGACTATAGGAAGACGAGGGACTTCTAGACATACGGTCGCCGAAGAAAATGACATGGAAAACAGTTGGACCAGGGACTTCAGTGTGTCACGCGACACATATTTCAGGTAACTAGAGGATTACAAAATTTTCTGGATCGTTAATTTATTACAAGCGAGTCAACAATAAAAACAAGTTCCACCTAACAAAGAGAGAGACTGAGGCACCTAACAAAGAGAGACTGGTGTCCGTTTGACATAATCACTGACAAACAAAAAGAAAACATTTTGTAATTTTTGCAATTATACTCGACCGATTACAAACCCTGAATAAACAATATATATATATATTTCACCAGCAACATGAACTTGATCACATCATAAGAAATATTCGACATTACTTTAAATATTTAAAAACGATTACTAAACAATAATACATGCTCGCTGGACCATGTACACGCACGCAGAGACTGATAACTTTTCTTGGGTGGACATGGGATTTACTGTCAAATAGAACACGTGAAAACAGAAACAGGTTTTGACATCCATTGAGATGAAAATCAATCAATTCATAGATTGAATATCCATCTGCATAAGTTCTTCGAAGATTTTCATTGTTGAAGCTGGCAAGCCAAGGAATACGTTTATACTCTTTCTATCTTCACCATGAGGTAAGAATAAGTCCAAACCCGGAAGAGGAACTGGTCCGAATGAAAATGGCTCTCCCCAACCGAAATCCGTAGTATGAAAAGGTAGCTTGGACCAAGTACTTACCAGAAACGTAGAGGATAGAGAAGCTCTAGTTCTTGTTTCTTCATAGCAATCAATCGAAGATCTTATGTAACTATCTGTAACCGATTTAATTGAGTTTCGAATTAGCTGAATAGTAAATGACATTGGGCTTTCCAATAGTTTACCTGCTGGGCACAAAGTACTCATGAACATGGCACCATTGCCAAAATACCCTTTTGGCAACGGGGGATCAATTCTATCCCTACCATCTACTGCAAAGTATAGCTTTGCTATTTGATCTGGATGGAGTTTTAATGCTTGACATCTAGCTCTCCACATATAAGCAGTCAGTGCTTCGAATGTTGAACATGTCTGAAGAACCCTATCTTCCATCGCTTTTGTTTTCAGTTGTTTTAGCTTTACTGGATCGAAAATGAAAGACTTGAAAGAAAGCTCTTCTTCTTTGTCAAGATTAGCCGTGTCTTTCGATATGTCTTCAATCTCTGCATACTCATTATGGGTGAACTCTACCTTAGTCGGGGTTCTTGCTTTGAGCAAGGTTCTGTCTAGAAACGGATGCATGGTTAATGGTAAGTCCCTGGCAATTTCACCCCATGAGTTCAAAAATTGCACAAGAGAAATCCCATCCAGCATACAATGGTTCACGCTTAGCCCGAAAACAAATCCTCCACATTTGAATTTGGTTACCTGAAACCGAATATAAACTGATCAGAAGAATTGCTAAATTGGTTTTCTGACATATGCCTAAGAAAAGGTAAACATGTAATGTATGACTAGTTTAAGAGTATACCAACCTGCACACTAAGAGGAGGAACATCGAGTATGCTTTTTGCTTGACGAATGTCATAAACAATTTCTTCGTCATCGAAAATATCATAAACAAGCTTCGAAAGAGTTTTACTATTAGTTGATTCAAAATCTCCAATCTCATCCATGTTACAGTCAACCTCAGCTTCAACAAAAACACCCCCTTCTCCTGTGCAATTGATTACCAGCTTCCCATCTTCGCTGAGTTTCAATCGGCCAGCAAAGGGATAGTAGTAAACGAGAATTTTTGCCAGGGAATCCTTGATGGTTTCGACGAGTGATTCTGACGACGACTTAAAGTAGTACACGGTCGAGAAAGTAAACGGCACTATCTGGTCAAGATTACTAAGAAAATAGAGACCATTTTGTGTTTCCTCTGCTGGAGTAACCAAAGTTGGTTTTCCTACGATCTTTAGATTGTTAAGAAGATGGTCTGATGAATAGCTCCCCATCACAAAAGGTTTTGCAATTGATGTTTTGGTTCAAGTAAGCCACACTATATATAGTTGAGATAGAACAAGTCAAAATAACCCTTTATGTCCGTGGCTGTAGTATGGAAAAAAATGCAGCTGCATGGAGTTAATCTAACGACCCTGAAGAAGGTGCACGACATTTGCACTTTACTTGCTTGCAATTTTATGTGCTGCGATGGACGGGTTATTGGCTCCCCACATCAACGTGAACAACTAGACAGCTTTGTTTTTTAAACATCCATTTTTTATTTTAGAGCAGCGGTTGCAAGCATTTCGCCAAGTTAAACACCATGATTAGCTGTGTCAAAGTATGTTGACTGAGGTTCGTTTGCTGAAGAGTCCAAAATATATACTACCTTTTATTTTTTGCACCTACAACAAACCTACTTATGATATGGTTGTTTATGGGTTCGGTTAAGATGATCTTTTCATTATAATGTCAGCAGTGTTTGACTATTACCAAATATTTCATGAAAAAAGAAAAAAGTTATGGTCATCTAATGATTGTATTTTTATAAGAAACAAGACGAAATTAAGTTACAGTCTTGTACATTTAACATTGATAATAAGTTTGAGATAGCAAAACTTGCATGTTCGACCAAGCGATGCTCTAATATATTATGCGTTAATCACTCAACAACAAATGATCTTGGTTTATAATTTTAAAGTTGCTTAAAATGGCTTTTAAACTAGTTACTACACTAAAATTTGATTCTAGGATTTTTTTTGCCTGAGGATATAGGAAAACTGCAAATAAGCAAGAGTTATGAATGAGACATTTAGTTGTGAACTAACTACTCTTCCTGTTGATTATCTTGGTATCCTTTAGGAAGTAAATCCAAATGCAGAAGTATCCGGGAGGTCATCATTCAAAGATCTCCACAAAACTCTAAACATGGAAGGGAATTGACATATCTAAAGGTGGAAGACATATTATGTTTGTGAGAGTTTTTACTAGTCTCCATATATTGCCTTTTTCTTTTTCAAATGCCCGGATCTGTGTGGTCAAAGTGCTTTACAAGATTATGAGGGGCTTTCTTTTGAGTTGTTCAACGACTACTAAGAAGAAGGATTGGGTGGGATGGTGTATAGTTTAGTTACCTAAGTGTAAAGGTGGTACAGATATCAAAAAGCTTAAAATTGTGAATTCAGCTGTGCATTCAAAGTAGACTTAGAGATATTATGTTGAGAAGAATGTTCTTTAGAGAATGATAATTGGAATAAATTTTGGTGGCAAATCGGAAACTTGTTTTCCAAATTCTTATTCTACTTTCCAAATTCTTATTCTACTTTTGTTGGTCATAGTCTTTGAAGTGAGGAGGGTACCGAGTACACCACAATATTTTCGATATCAACCTATATGACTGATACCTTGTTTGATCTAATATAAACAGATACTGTAAAGAAGATCGAAACAACAAGATATACACTTGGCAAGTCCAAAACATAAACTAATTATACGGATTAACCCAAATATTTTGATTAACGTATAACTGCAATTATTATACTCCCTCCGTCCCACATATAAAGGCGGAGAATGAGTAGTCTCTTAAAATAAGAAAAATTCTAGTTTTCATAAATTTGCTACTACTTTCCAAACTTATCCTTATCTTATCTCAATGCAAATATTAAAGAATCCTAGATCTATGTATTTCCATCTCATATTTAATTAAGTTGTATGATACCCATGCACTATAAATATGGGTATATGTGGAAAAGGTATCTTTGGAATTTGAACACCGCCTATCTAATGGGACTAGAAAAATCCTTAAAAACTCCGCCTTTATAATAACGACGGAGGGAGTAATTATAACTAAACGATAATTATAATGTGAAAGTAAAGTAAAAAGCACACAACAAGATTTTTTTAACGAGGAAACCACAAATGCAGAAAAACCCCAGAACCTAGTCTAATTTTGAATACTCTCATAATTAAACCACTATACAAATACCACTACCAACTTTGTATAGTTGAAACCAAGTGATCTACCACTAGTTACCTAGTTTCCTCAGTATCCTTAGGCCTACAACCAATCTACCCTTAGTTACCTAAATTTCTTCAGCCGATGTGAAGACTTCAAGAAATCAACTCCTTTGGATCATCTTCCGAGACAGTAAATGACTAATTTGTTCAGTAACGCTCTATCAATCTCAAGAAGTAAATCAGAAATTATTATTGAGTTCAACAAAGGCTCTTTCGTTTAATCTAATAAACTCTTTTGTTTGGTTTAGATCCACTAAAATCTAGATTATCAAGATAACCCGATCTGGGTTTACAAACTATCGAATTCGGATACTGAAGAATACCACCAAATGATAGTTTACCGATCTAATACGACTAGCAATCAACATTTTATCAAAGATAAACAAATCTTAGTCGGATCTCATCCAATCAAGTGTATGCACGAAGTAAATCACAAAGATCATAAACCAATAAGAAATCTTGTTGTCTTCAAATCTTTAATGTCTTCAAAGTACCTGCATGAACAAACTTGATTCCGTTGTGATTGATCATGCACATAAAGGAGTCTGTTAACAATTAATGGATGATCACAAGCCTATCGTCAAATCTAAAAAAAGATCTGAACTACTGTCAATCATTGATATAGTTTGAGTGAACTTATATCAAAAGAGAAGGTTCTAAGAATAAACAAATTAGGTATAATCAAGGTTTAATAACCATTAGTCAATCAAATAAATAACTATCTAAACCTTCTTGATCCAACAGAAGTTTTTAAACTAGCGGACGTAAGAGATAAGGCCTAATTAGGTTATTCTCCTCTCCAATATAGTATTGCAGATAATATTATTAGTCGACTACTACGGTAGATACAAAATGAAGTGTCTTCCTCAGGATAATTTTGTAAGAAGAACAAATTTCACTATTTATAGACAAAGGTAGTTTGGACATGCACCAAGGAATTTCCAGAACCGGAAATATTCTCAATATATGTAATATATTCCCATTTTCGGTTTTTGTCTCCAACCAATATCCAAATGTAATCCCGAAATCCCTCTTGGAATACAACTCAATATTAGCTAGCATACAAATATATATACTTTACTAATATATTTTCTAGAGATAAGTCTAACTTGCTAGAAAAATAAGACATATACATTTGAAAATCTTAATAAAAAAATTCTCAAACATTTTGATTTGGGATCTCACCTTGAGTATCAAGGAATATCTATAAAATTTGTACACGTGTTCAAATTATTCACAATATCGACATCTTGAACTTTCCTATTTTGCAAACCTAGTTTCCAAAATCACACAAACCCTAAAGTATACATGATATCGGAAATCAGTTTTTTAAAGGGATTGGTCCTACTATAGATCCCCGATAGGTAAGGATCGGTTCTGTTAGAGATCCTCAATAGGGATCAGTTCTATTATAGGTCCGTAATATGAACCATACCACCAATCCAATGATTCTTTCAACCAACGAAATAAGTTTCCTATGTCTACTTCCTTAAACTCGTGTAATCTAGGCATGAAATCTATCTTAAGTTCATTACACAATCTAGTAACAAGTTATAAAGATAGTGTCTATGTCACAATTACGAAGTTCAAAAGATAAGTGTTGTACTTCGTAAATCAATAAACCACAGTTGTAAAACAACTTGTATATTCTTCCTTGATACTCTGATCATAATAAGATGATCAAATCTCTAATAATAGAGTTTTATATATATAACTTCGCATGTTATGTTTTCAATCTGATCGACCTTAAAGTAACGTAGATAGAAATGGAAACAAGTCAAGTTTTGTATTACTAACCTCAAGTAGAAGGATGTTTTGTTCGTTGATGTTGATACGTCTTCAGAATCTTCAGGTCTTGAGAGTAATACTTATATGTCTTAATATTTCTAGACTTCCGAGTCTAACCTAACTAAGCTGACTCTAGTAATCTACTCACGCGACTTTGACTTTTGAAACTAAAATATGACTGTTAGAGCACTGCTCGGTCGAACTCGCATGCGTTGCTATCTCAAGCATGTTTGTCAATGTTAGTGATCAAAACTATAAGTCTTGATTTCTATCCTATTTATAGATGTCTCGGACTAGGACATAGATTGTGTAGTTGAGCTTAGACTTCACGGCGTTCATCATTTGAAGACGAAAAAATACTAAGGGGAGCTTGTGGAACTTCATCAACAAAAGGTATGTGGATACTGAAACTCATCTATCACTTGGAAAGTCTATTTCTAATCTATCTCCTATATTGAGACATAAGTCGTATTACGATATAGTTTTCTATAAACACATTTGAGATTTCGAGCTGAGTTTATCTCGCTTACATATTTATCGAAATATGTGTTGGCAAGCTTTCGCTTCGACCAAGTTCATCTTATATCATGTGAAAATTGCCGAGTAAACATATTACATGGTTTGTGTGATACAATCATTTGGTGTAGACTTGGAATGTTTCGTTATGATTATTTCAGTATCTTGAAAATTGCTTTGATGCTAATAGTGTGTGAAAACGGCTATTGTCATCCTCTAAGAAAGTTTCAATGATTGAAATAAAGAGTTTAGAATCATGTAACCATGTTTGGATATAAACATAGTATGTTATCACATTTGTGTATAAGTAAAAAACCGGGAACCTGAAGTATGCGTACCCGTACGCGTACTGGCGGATGTTGGATGTCTGGGAAAGTATGCGTACTCGTACGCATACTGGCGGAAGTCTCACGTCCGTGAATTTCTACTGGAGTTTGGAATGTAAATTGGTATGCGCAACCGTACGCGTACTGGCGTAACCAAACTCGGTCCGGCTACTTAAGTATGCGTACCCGTTTGTATACTTGAGTTGGTTGCTTTCTAAAATCGGTTGTGTACATGAACTTAAACATTTATAAAATAAGGAATGCAATCTTTGCAAACCGTGGATATAATGTTCATGTATTGAGTCTAGTGAATCAAACCGATTTTGCTTCAATTGTGTTCTTGTATACTTATATGAGAATATAACAATTGAACGGCTCTTTAACTAGTTTCATCTGAGTCATTTGAGATAGTTATGGTTAAGATGAATAAGGTTGATATGAGAGTAATCATATGGCTAACTTCGGTTAACTATTGTTGATCCAACATGGTGTACACGTTTGGGTACGGTTATATAAACCTAAATGAGGGTACATTCCATTTGTGTGTAACAAGCTAAGTTCGATCTAACGGTTGAAAGAGTTTAGCTTGGTTGAATCGGGTTTTTCATCTAACGGTGAATATTGAATGCTTTGTTACCAAGGTAACTTGGATTGCAAACCCTGATTTGAAAACTATATAAAGGAGAACTCTAGCAACTGGGAAACCTAATCCACACACCTCCTGTGTGCTACTAGTTGCATCAACTAGAGTCGATTCTCCTTTAACCTTAGGTTTATATTGAGACCCTGTAGGTTAACGACTTCAAAGACTTCATTGGGATTGTGAAGCCAGAACCAACTATTTTCTTTGTAGTTGCGTGTTCTTATCTAGCCCGATTATATCGTTTGAGTACTATCTTCTCTAAGATTTCTTCGAGATTTAATCTCCGATAGGCAAGATAAAAAGTAATCACACATCTTCGTCTCATCGTTTGTGATTCCACAATATCTAGCTTCGCCATCATACGATTTAGATTATTGTGAGGTGATTGATAATATTGGGCTCTTCTTCGGGAATATAAGACCGGTTTATCAATTGGTTCCTGTTCACCTTGATTTATCAAAAGACGGAACCAAAACTCTTGTGTATTTGTGTGGGAGACAGATTTATTCAATTTATAGACTTTTCCGTGTGAGAAAGATTTGTTTATCAAGTCTTCGACTTTGGGTCGTAGCAACTCTTAGTTGTGGGTGAGATCAGCTAAGGGAATCAAGTACGTAGTATCCTGTTGGGATCAGAGACGTAAGGAACGCAACTGTACCTTGAATCAATGTGAGATTGATTAGGGTTCAACTACAGTCCAGTCCGAAGTTCATTGGTAGTAGGCTAGTGTCTGTAGCGGATTAATACAGTGTGGTGTTCAAACTGGACTAGGTCCCGAGGTTTTTATGCATTTGCGGTTTTCCTCGTTAACAAAATTCTGGTGTCTGTGTTATTTCTTTTCCGCATTATATTTTGTTATATAATTGAAATTTCACAGGTTGTGCGTTAAGATCAATCAATTAAATAATCCAACCTTTGGTTGTTGATTTAAATTAATTGACACTTGAACATTGGTCTTTGGTACCGTTCAAGTTGTTTCACATAATACTCAGGCTCGCGGATTTCTATCTGTTTGATTTGCTGATTACATTGTGAAACATAGATATTAAACTCTCGTATATACTTTTCTCCAGATTTAGTCTGACTGTCTAGTTGATTCTCTAGAAAGTATATTGGAGTAAGTCCTCTCAGATTGCCAAACGAATTGTTGGGTGTGGTTCGCATTTTTAATGACAATTGACCTTGACATACCGACGATTGGAGGGTTCAACCGAGCAATGCTCTAACAATCTCCCCATTTTTCAATTTTGTTGACAAAACTCCAAAACATATGGAGAATAACGAATCAAAAGATAAAGATATTACATTACACAACCGTCTCTTAACTCATCTTTCATACGCTTGATTCAAAGTTTCAAAAGCACAATAACCTGCACATAATCAAAAATAAATGCCGCTATTGAACTGGCTCCATTCTCAAACATATTCCTCAGTGTATCTCAGCAGAGGATAACCAAGAACTGGAAGCTATACCTATAGATCAAGAGATATATCAAGCTCTCGTGACAATGGAGCCATGGACTTCGCCAGGGCCATATGGTTTTCCCTCTAGATTCTATCAGACACAATGGCAACTGGTGCATGAAGATGTTTGTAAAATGTGTAAATCCTTCTTTCATACTGGTTTTCTTCTTAAACAGTTGAACAATACAAGAGTTTCTCTAATTCCTAAATTCCAAGTAGCTAACAAGCCAGAGGACTTTCGTCCAATAGCTTTGTGCAACACAGTGTACAAGATTATCTCAAAAATTATAGCTTTAAGAATGAAGAAACATATTGCTAACATTATCTGCCCAATGCAATCTGCCTATGTTCCGGGAAGAGTTATCTTAGAGAATATTTGTTTGGTTCAAGAGATTGTTCAAGCCATGAAGAGAAAGGAAGGAATGACTGGTCATCTTGCACTAAAAATGGATATTTCTAAGGCGTTCGACAGATTAGAATGGAGTTTCTTATTGGACATTCTCAAACAATTTGGCTTCTCGGAGAAGTTTCGTCAGCTTATCTCTCAATGCATCTCAACAACACAAATTAAAATCATGTTAAACAGATCTCCGATTCCAGCTTTGAAACCTACTCGTGGGATAAGGCAGGGTGACCCATTGTCACCTTACCTTTTTATTTTAGACATAAAATCTTTTTCAAGGTTTGTAGCTCATTGTGAGAGAACATGTCAGTTGACAGGTATGAAGATCTCTCTTTCAGCTCCTAAGATTAATCATCTTCTTTTCGCTGATGATTGTCTTTCGTTTTGCAAAGCTAACGATGCTCAGGTTCAAAAACTTCTTCAAGTGATCCAACAGTTCTCCTTATGTTCAGGGAAGCTGATAAATTTTAATAAGTCAGCAATTTATTTTAGCTCCAATCTCGATCCAGATACTTGCCAAACCATCAGTGGCACTCTTCAAGTAAGATACCTAAACATTTCTGAAGAGAAATATCTTGGTCTTCCATTTTTCGTGGGATGGAAGAAACGTATTCCTTTCTCTATTCTATGTGAAAAAATAGATCATAAATTCTCAAACTGGAGCGACAGCAATATGTCTGAAGCACTGTGATGATTAAGAACATGTCCAATGCAATTCCTATTCATCACATGACGAGTTTTAAATTGCCTGATGTCACCATAAAACAGATGAGTGCTAAACAACAACAATTCTGGAGAAACAAGAAATCTTGTAGAGGAAATCATATTATCACTTGGAAAAAAACTCAAAAACCTAAGGAAGAAGGTGGGATAGGGTTTCGTGATATGAACATCTTTAACAGAGCTCTGCTAGCTAAATCATCTTGGAAGCTCTGCTCTGATATTGAATCCATGATCACTAGATCTCTCCAGGAAAAATACTTTGAATATGGAGACCTTTTTAACCTGAAGAAGAAATCAAATTCCACATAGTCATGGAGAAGCTTAAGTTCTGAGCTGGGTTTCGTTTTACAAAATAGCTTTTGGTGTCTGGGAAACAGAAAGAAGATTCTTATATGAAAGCACAAATGTATCAAGGATCTAACAAGACCACCAGTTCCAAAGCAAGACTGTTCTATACAACTTCAGTTCAAATATGTACATCATCTCTTTGTTCAAGGTTTTGAAAGATGGGATCTTAATATTCTCCAATAATTATTTGAAACCAATATAGCTAATCTCATCTCTAGTATGGAGATTCATAACATACATGAAGACAGACTGGTCTGGTTACTTGAAAGGAGTGGTAATTTTTTCAGTGAAATCTTCTTACATAAAGATGTATGAAGATCAGAATGTTATAGAATCAGTGGGTCCTAGAATGATCAAAATCTATAAGACTCTCTGGAAACTGCCTTTGCTTTCCAGGATAAGACATTTTTTTATAGAAAGCTGTTTCGAATCTCCTACCAACAAGAGATGTTCTAAGTTCAAATATTCCTGGAGTTTCTACAGACTGTCCATTCTGTGAGAAGGCACAAGAATCTCCTTCACATGTTCTAATGGAGTGTAACCTAGATAGGTTGGTTTGGTTCTCAATCTCTGGATGGTCCGCAAATGGTTCGATAGCGTTCTCTGACAGGATTGGAAATTGGTTCGATGATCTCCATACCAGGAAAATTTCAGAGGAAAAAATCTGCAAACGTGTTATCACTGCATGATGTATTTGGTCTGACAGATGCGATAAAGTGTTCCAGCACATCAATCCTTTCCCTGATAAAACCATCACAAAAGCTCGCTTGTTCATTACATAACATTTTGCTCAGAGAACCCTCAGAATTCATATCACTAATAATAGAGTTTGTCGTATTAATATACATTGGGTTCCTCCACCCTGATGTTGTTACCATTAATGTTGATGGCTCTTATTTACATTCTAATAAGACAGCTGGCATTGGTCTAATAATACGGAATTTTGCAGGTGCCCAGCAAGCTGCTAAGTGCATCTACCTGAAGGAAGCTAAAAGCGTCGAGCATGCAAAATGTATGGGATTGAGGGAAGCTGTGACTTGGGCGCAGAGTCTAAAGCTGGAGAAAGTACATTTCTAGCTCGACGCGAAAACAGTTGTAGAAGCTGTTAATAATAACACTACAATAGATTGGCAGCTACTCAACATGGTCAAAGACATTCAAATGTTTTTTCGTAGATTTACTTCTTGGAAATTTTATTACATTCCAAAGGAAAGAAATAAAGTAGCGGATATCCTCTCAAGACTAGCTAGAGAAGATGTTTTTTCTTTTACTTGGTCCAGCTCTTCACCTACCAAGATTAGAGCATAACTTTTGGAAGATAGTACTCACGTACTGAACTAGTATTTTCTTCTCAATATAATATTCTTTCTTTTCAAAAAAAAATAAAAAATGCCGTTATTGAAGCATTTAAATAACAAAAAGCCTTACTTCACCCTAAAGGAAAGCTAGGTAGATATTCAATACGAACATATTTGTTATTCCATACACAACTTGATCATATGTTTCTTCCCCTTGGTTAATGCTTTACTCTTTTGTTAGATATATACTTTTCAACACCTTATGCTCCATATATTTCTCCCATTTTCTGTCACAAAAATGACAATAAAACAAAAACATGCATAAAAAACCTGAAAGGATCTTACAAGTTCATAAGAACTCAGTACAACATGTAAGAGTCAAGTACAAAGGTTTAACATACCATTTTAGACAAGCAACACTAAAACCGAAACTACCTAAGTAATTTGTTTTAGCCTCTTATCTAGGAAACAATTACCTGTAGCAATTTTACCTTTGATTTGATAAGTCAGATTAAGACCAGAATTAACCTAGTTACTTATCAGGATCCATTTATTCATAAATAACTGGATAACTAGTTTTCTTACCAAGGACCGATTAGGTTAGATAAGTAATACAAAACTAGGTTAGATAACTATTTTTTTCTTTCAAAGACCGATTAGACTTGAATAATCGTACCTTTTTTTGGTAAGCCTAAACTAAGATCAGAATAAACTTAGTTTTTCTTATCAGGAATCAATTGGAGTAAAGCAACTGAACCTTTTTTTTTGTTAAGCAAAAAACAAAAAAATAAAAATGGTCTTAGTTTTTCTTAATAGGAAACAATTCTTCCAGAAGCAATTATACCTTATTTTATTATGCCAAAGCAAGATTAGTCATTTGAATTAACTTTTCTTAACATGGTAACGATTAACCAACAAAGATAAATCGTTACCTTATTTTTTATATGACAAACTAAGATCCGAATTAATCAATTTTTCATATCAGGAAAGAGATTATCAGAATAATTCTTCCCTCGGTTTCCATAACCACTCACCCCACAAAGATATGGCGTTTAAGCACCAGTTCAATATAGAACTCTCTCATGTTGTTTTGTTATTCCCTTGTAAGATAAAAGAATAACAAACAGAGGAAACCTTTACCTGAGAAAGGCCGACAAGATCTTATCTATTATGTGCCGATGTAAAAAAGCTAAAGCCGAAACGCATATGTATACTAAATACACAACTTATGGAAACATAAATAGATAATAGTATAATTATGACTTCACTCATGAGTTTACACAATATCTACTTATGATCTTTTGATAAAACAACCCAATAGGTTAGATCTGAAATCTTGCTAAATCAAAAAGTCACAAAATCATAAGAGATAACGTATCACGAGATAGTCACAAAATCATAAGAGATAACATATCATGAAATCGAAGTATTAGGGTTAGTAAAAATAAAAATGAATCCCATAAACCTAAATCAAAGCAAAAGATATTAAGTAAGAACAAGCAATGCAATCGTAACTATCAACAATAAGACACAAAGAAAAAAAAAAGCTTAATCATTCATATTTATTGGTAGTCCTTTAGATAGACAAAACAATATAAAGTCTATGCTAATTTTTTTTTTGAGTCCTCAAAGTACTGTTGATGACATCACTATCAAACTCAAAATTCAAATTCTTCCAAGCATATTCCTTTTTAGTTGTATGATTGTTTATCTCAAGCAGTCGAGATTGAATATCAATAAGCATTTCTTTTGAATCCTTGAGCATCTGTTCATGATGTTTGATGCTCTTTTTGACAGAGAAGATTTGTTTTCTTAGATAATCTTGTTGAACCTTAAGTTGTTAATCATCTTTTGTTATATTCATGATTGATCCATATGAAAATAGTGTTAGATCATCAGTAGATGAAAAAAATATTATTTCACTGGTTTCTCCACTTGATATCAAGTGGCCTCCCTTCGGACATACATCGAAAATAGGAAGAAAAAAAACCATATATTTTGTTTATAGAAATAAAATATATGCATATCTTAAAATATTTTATTCTAAAGAATTGTGAAAGATGTAACACTAAGAAAAATCGATCATGAATAATTGTTACCTTGTTGAACATATTTCCGAATCCTGCCCAAATTTATGCCTCCTCACAGACACGAATTGGGCAACAAGTGAGGAAGATGCAGATTGGGTTGGGAGTTCTTTAGATAGAAAGCATATTAGATACTGTGTTTTCTTTGGATATAATACAGTTAGTTGATATGCTAAGAAGAAACCAACTGCTTCAATATATTTTACAGAGCCAGAGTACATGTCTCTGGCTTCCACAACAGATAAAGTTTTGTGGCTCTATCATTTGCTCAAGGATCCCCATGCGTTTTTCTCCAACTCTCTTACAATTTCTTGTGATAACAAGAGCTCTATTGCGTTTTTTTATAATCCTGTGTTTCATAGTCGTATAAAACATTTGGTACCAGACTTTTATTTTGTTCGTGAGCTTGTCCAGTCTAAATCATTGCAGGTTACCTATGTTTATTGTATGGAGCATGCTGCTGATATATTTACTAAAGGCCTTGCTGCCTCCAGATTTGAGTTTCTCAAATCTAAGTCGAAGGTGTTGTCTCCCCTTCAACTTGAGGGAGGGTATTGAAATAAAAGTAGTTATGTCTATTTTATTTTATTACATTTGTATTACACCAGATGTCTGTTATCTAGTTTCCTGGTTTCTTTTCATTGGCTCTGTCTTAACTGTCAACAAAATCTTATGTGTGAGTTCTGTATAAATACCGTGTAAGAGTCTTCTTCAGAAGATAAGATTAATTGTTCTCAATTTTTCTATAGACTGATTACCTTTAGATATTGCAAGTCGTTCAAAATTCGATTGGTAACAGTTCTCGTGAAAGATAACCAAGAAATTGCAAATATGGCTTCAATGTTGCTTTCTTTCTATTTCCTCCCGCAAGGTTAATAATGCAAGTAAAGAAAGCGTAGAATATCAATAACATATTATACATATATATATATCTAAGGGACCAAAAAAGGTAAGTGCAAAAGGAAGCGTGCCCGAATCCATTTCATACAATACATTAAAATATATGTAACTTAGCTATGGTAGTCCATGAATATATCACCGGATCATGGATATTTGTGTCCATAATCACTAAATAAAGAACCTTAGCCTTCATGTTAAATATCATGGAAATTTTCCCTAAAAAAACTGGTTTTAGTAGTGGCTTTTGTAATCAGATTTCTCAATGCATATCTACCACTAGTACAGGTGTTCTGTTGACTGCTCACATTATAAGAAATTTTGTCTCGGTAGAGTATATGATCCTTTATCCCCTTATCCCATTATCCCTGCCATGGAATTTCTATCTAGAAGTCTTATCAATGTTGAGGCTAACAAGACTCTTCAAGTTTTAAAGCTGCCAGAGAAGAACCCTCTCCATCTTTCGTATTCTTTTTTGCAGATGACATACTCATCTTCGCAAAAGACGAGATGCAAAATGTGAAAGGAATTTAAATCATCTTACATAATTTTGGCGTACACTCAGGTCAATTAATTTTGATAAGTTTTGTATTTATTTTAGTTATAACCTTCGCTCTGGTGATTTCGCTAAAACTCTAAATATGACCAGAGTGGATGACTCTGAAAAATACTTAGGTGTACCGCTTTCGTTAGGTCACTCTAAAATTAAATCTTTTATCTCAATTGTTTAGTCTTTTGAAGCCAGACTTAAGAATTTGATGGCATAATATTAATGGCATTTTAAACATCTTACATAATTTTGGCATGCACTTGGGTTAGCTACTTAATTTTGATAAGTTATGTGTTTACTTTAGTAATGACCTTAGCCATAGTGAGTTAGCTAAAACTTTGAATATGACCAGAGTGGATGACTCTGAGAAATATTTAAGTGTGATGTTTTTGTCAGGTCACTTTAAATTTTTAATATTTCAGTCAAATTGTTCAGTTTTTTGAAAGCCAAACTTAAGAATTTGATGAATATTACTTTGAATCAAGCATGTATGACTACTACATGAAATCAATCCTTAATTCTTACTAACTCATCAAATTGGATGTTTCACAAAACCTTGTTTCTAAGATATATTCTCTTCAGAGAAATTTCTGATGGGGTCATAGAGGTGGTAATGGTATTTGTTTCACTTCATGAGACTCTTGAGATTTTTAATAAGGCTCTTATCAGTAAGCTTGTATCAATAATGTTGAACTATGGGTCCAACTTCTAAAATCTAAGTACAACAAGAATGTAAATTTCTTGCATCAAAGTAAATGCATGATTGATCATTATTCCAACTTCTAAAATCTAAGTACCACAAGATTATTATTATTATTATTTTTTTTGAATAATATTAAAAGGCAAAATATATACTTCATCGGTCCCTAAATAGATGATCTAGTTCAAGTTTGCACAATATTTAAGGCAAGGTGGAGATAAAAGTATTTTTAAGTATTTTTTTACAATTATACCCTTATGGATAATAAGTAGTAAAATTTAGAGAATTTATCTCTCAAACTATACTACGGATATATTCATAACTTTATACCATTGAATAACATTTTAAAACACATAGGCAACGAATATAAACACGTATATTTCTTATACTAACAATAATAAATTAAAATGATAGTTTTAGAATTATCTTCTTGTTTAATGATGTAGGTCATCTATTAGTTGGACAAAATTTAAAAATAAACAGGTCATCAATTTAGGGACGGAGGGTGTACAAAACTTTTCAATGAGACCTCGGTAATTTGGAGGGCTTTGGTAGTCACCTAACTCACAGAAGGTGGGTAGGCGGTTGATGGTTTTGTAAACAGAGTCTGTAGATTTGGAGAAGGAGCCGCACTTAAGTCGCACTTGATATCTAATGAAGTATTCAGCCTTGTAAAATATGAAACAATTTGATCCGCCGGACGCATTTACCAGGAAAGAAAGAAAAAAGAAGAACAAAGAATTGGATGCTAATAGGATAAGCCTCACCAAACAAGGGGTTCCAAACACAGTAGATCATAAATTGAATTTTAAAAGCCGGCCGTGGTTCCCCGTCTTACCAAACTATGATGACATCCGGATGAAAGAAACGTTTTATCTGATTCCCAACCGAGCCAACCGCATCATTTGGTTGTATTAGCTCAATTTAACAATAAACTACTCCCATCGAGTCACGCTCATGCATAACAACCGAAAACTTCTGTTTACTTCTTTCTGGAGCCCAAGATTCCACGATAAAACATTATGCATCGATGAGGTATTATTAAATTATCTAACCAGATATTTTTAAACCTTGGTTGTAGACGTTTTCCAAAATTTATTTGTACATTTCTTTTTTTCCTTTTCTTGATAAATAAGGTAAGAGGTGACTAAATGCAACCCTCAATTTAATTAAATACAACCCACACTCAAAGAAAAAAGCTATTGGCACACCCACATTAAAGTGGGTAATCGAAACTCATTGCTGGGTTAGCCGATTAGGTATCTGATTCATTCATAGGCTGACTAGTACTCGTTACCTGAATACGAATGATACCGATTCTTATTCTTTTCATAATGTTGTTCTAGAATTAATTGGAAGACGGTATAAATTTAAGACGAGTCTTTTAATTTCTTCCATTTCAAAACTAGAGGAACAGTTACACTTCAAAAAAAATAAAAAAAAATCAAATCTTTAATTCAGACCCTAATTTTTGATAAAAACTCATCCCATTGTTTATAATCTTTTTAATGGAGGTATGAAAAAGTTGGTTCATCTGGATTATTTGTGATTTTGTCACTAATGGTGTTAAAGAGAAAATTGGCGTTACGAGTTGTCTTGAGAAAAAAATCCCAGCATAAATCAAACACCATAATAACCGGATGTTGAATTCTAAACCTAGAAAATATTAATTACGGGAAAAGATGTTCAAACAAGAGGAATGTATACCAAAACATGAATTGATAATGCTTAAACTTAACTGTGTGATTAATGAGACGAGAAAAATAAGAAGAGAAAGAAGAATTACCGTAAGTTTATTTTGGGATGGGATGATGATGGTGGGTGTTGGTCACCAACATTAGGTTTGGTTAAAAAAGAGTTTGATTTTAATTAAGGGTTGCATTTAACTAAAATAAAAATTGCATTTAGTCATTGTCATAAGGAACCTTTTCATTAATGGAAATTCGAGGTTACAATGAGTTTAAGATCGAAAATAAGAGAAAACAAAGTAACAAGAACATACCGTAAAAAAACAATACCGAGAAATTGATAGACACATTTATGTGTCTAATATGATCTCAAATGTATGTATTGTTAGCGCTCGATTTTGTATTTATTATGGCTTTTTATGTCTTTGTAGGTGTTTTGGAGAAATAAGCTTTTGCAAAGAAATGGCTCGAAAAGTGGTATTTGAACCCCCGGAAGGAATTATTACAGCACCCTAGAAGTGTCTTAAAGGCACCCCAGATGAATTTTTATTGGCACCCCACAGTTTGGATAAGGGGCACGCCCAAGGCACATGCTATCAGCACCCCTACTCTTGATAGGGGGCATTCTCTTTCTTCACGGTTTAAGAATGAATTTGCGGGAAAACAAGTTATTACATACGGAGTTCCCTGGAAGAATAATTAAGGAGTTTTATACAAAGTCGGACGTGAAAATGGATTAGTACTAGCCTGTTATGCTAAATCAGGATTGGTATGAGCTGTGGATTCGAGAAAATAGGAATAGAATTCGAGTCCCTACAAAACAGAGTAAGAAAGATAATACCTGCTTCTGTTGATTAACGTGGGGGAGTTACGAGTTTACTGACGGCTAGGATTCAGACTATGACGTTTGGAATAATCCAGAACATCGTGTAAAGAAGAAAAAAAAGGGAAGTTGACTTACTTTCCTCGATAAACCAGCGCAAGGAGGAAGTCACGGGTTTGGTGGTATTACTGGAAATTACGTGGGATTTTGGAGAGAATACAATCTTGTTAGCAAGACTCCATCTATTCTAGGAAGTTTACAACTCAAACAGACGCGTAAGAGATGAGTTAAAAAGAGAAGGAAAATCCGTAACTTGGAGAGAAATCAAAGGTAAAAATAACCGAAGATTCGGTCATGTTGTATATATATAGCCTGGGATTAAAACAAAGGGGGATCGATAGTTGGGGGTGAAGACAGAGCTAGAAAGAATCGCTGCAGAGAAGTTGCAGGCGAGTTCTTCACCAGCAGAAGAAAAGGAGAAGGAGAAGAAGAAGAAGAACAGCTACGCGGAAGAACATTCTCAGAGACAGTCTTATATTCAACAGCAGAAGTCAAGTATCGTTATCCAGCGGTTCTGGAAAAAGACTTATAGCCACCGTCCTAGCGACTGAAGAAACCTATTCCAACTGTCTTCTTTGTAACAGTGACGTCTGTAACACCACTACAGCGTTGCAAACTCCTGTTTTATATTATTTCTTCAATAAAAACACCTAGTAAGCCATGAGTTATTATTTTGAGCGTGTTTTCACCATGAATAGCTAAAACCCAACACTAGGACGACAGAGGAAGCCATTCTCTACGCGTGTGGTAAATCTATTCAATTCTTTTATGAGATTTGCACTAGTTTAAATTGATTGTGATTTCGTTTGATGATGTATGCTTAGTATAAGTACTTTTGATGCATCATGCTTGTGATTTACAGTTAATCTTTTTAAAATCTACCTTGACAAAGAATACGAGTCGATAATTGTTATTTTTTGAGATATAAATGTCTAGAATTATTAGTTGAACCACATGAATATGAGAATTGATGGAATCCATAAGTCGTAGTCTTTCTCGATATTGTGACAATCTTTTCTTTATTTTCTAGTGTTTTCTTTTATTAAGTCTTAAACCAATTTCAACAAGTCCGAGTGAACGATACTTTATTTACCACTGTAAAAACTACATCAATTTTTGGCGCCGCCGACGCGGACTTATTTTTAGATTTGTTTTTAGGTTTTATTTTTTTATTTTTGTCCTTTTTTACGCATTTTGATATTTTGTGTTTGCTTTCAGATTCAGAGCTAAGCTAAAGAAAAAGAGAAAGTGCTGAAAAGAAAGGCAAAGCCCAAAAAGGAAAGAAAAGAGGAATCCAAAAGGAGTGAAGAAAAAGATTTTTGTATATAGTTAATTTATTTTTATTAGATTTTATTTTATTTTTTTAGATTTTATTTATTTTTATTTTTATTTTCAGAAACTGTAATTAGGGTTTTTATCTTTGTAATTTTTTATTTTTGGGACATTGGACTTTATTATTTTAAACCCTAAGGAAGGGTAAATTTTTTAAATATAAAACTGCTGCAGGGAAGGACGACAGTTACGATACTGTCTCGGCCCCTCAGGTTCGTACACTGACACATGAGTCGGTGGCCTTAGTCGACTTCAACGGTTCATCGACTGTATGGTACGGGAGGTAAGACTCTATACACCCACGAATTCCGGAGAGTTTATTTTGTGTTGAGACTCTAAAAACACACTAGCAATAGAATGTCGAACAGGTATTACAATAGCCAATATAATGAATATCCGACTGAGTTTCAAAATGGACGTTACTACTTTGACCATAGTGTGAATAGTGGTTGGGAGCCCAATTACTATCCATACGCCCACCTGTCATACGAGCAAAATTCCTCTTTACTAGAGTCGACATGTAAGTTAGCTGTGTCGACGAGTAAGTTAGCAGAAATGAATAACTTAGTTATAAACGAAAGCAATGCAACGAGTGAACCTTCTTTCCTAAATTCAATCAGGAAGTCATGTGAGTCGAATCAGAATCTTTTGTTAGAGGACCAGAAAAGAACTGCTCAAAATAATCTTAATTTCCAATATAGTGTTTCCAATAGTACCCTTGAAAATGAA
The DNA here is from genome assembly GCA_023531105.1 of Papaver atlanticum. Taxonomy (NCBI): domain Eukaryota; kingdom Viridiplantae; phylum Streptophyta; class Magnoliopsida; order Ranunculales; family Papaveraceae; genus Papaver; species Papaver atlanticum. The sequence continues at coordinate 224,401 of JAJJMB010003271.1, read as the reverse complement.
GATAGTTATTAACATAATAAAGATGACGAAGTTATAATTGGTAACACCACTACTACTTTAGATGAGGTTCAACCATTTTCATGCTATTATAATGATGATTATGATGGGGATAGTGTTGATGAAGAATTTGAAATATGTAGGCATAGTGATCAGGAATTTGTTACTCCAACTGAGCTTTATAATGATCATGTTATTTATAGTTCAAATCCAAATAATTCTTATGATTATTCACCTATTCAAAAGGACGAGGATTTGACTAGAAATACCCCATTTTAGACGATGTAGTATTTCCTTTTGATTACGAAGCCAATGATTGTTTAGAGGAACGGGTATATTTTGAGTCTAGCGATTTAGAAAAAATAGACTTAGAAAAAAATTATGAACTCGCCGATATGAGTGAGGATGTACCTGACTTAAAAGAATCAATTGACCATTTTTAGGAATCTGATGACCTAGAAATTAGGGAAGTTGTGACTAGTCTTTATAGAGACACTGAAAACTCTAAGTTTGGGGGTGATTAGGGATGTACCTGACATATGTGCCTCAACCATTTTAAAAGATTATCTTCATACACGTTTTCCTGAACCTAGTGATGTCTATAAAGAAGTTCAGTTGTTAGAAACCCATCCCCTGGTTGATGTGGTTTATCCATATTATGATACCCAGATTGACTTTGTTTTCCCACCAAAAATGTTTCTTCCAATTGTGGGAATGTATGAGTTTCAAATGTGTTATTTATTTAGTTTTGAGACTAAGCCTAATTACTTTAGGAGATTAGAATCGACACTTTTTCTAAAGAATGACCACCACTCTCATTGTGGTCAATTGTGTGAGTCAAAACTGATTGACTTTAAGGATCCGCAGTTATTTAGGTTATTATTATGTTCTCAAAGTTTTTACTTGAGTTTTTCCAGACTCTAATATCTGAACCGGATCTTAGCTTTGAGGAATTCCAGCACATGAAAATATTTTATCTCGACCATGTTATAGAACCTGAACCACAGCTAGATGTAGTTGTCTTAAACAGGAAACTAAACAAGGGTGTGCTTTATTTGTTAATTTTCTTGGCATGTTGTAGATTCCTTTTATTTGTGATAGCTCTATTTGGTTTTGGTGATCCACAGTTATTCTGGCTATTACTTTATGATTCTATAAGGTGACTAATCCTTTCTTAGTCTTGCTGAAGACTTTAAACTTAGCACTTCTTGGGAGGTAACCCATGATCATGCAACACGGTAATATCTTTCCTTAACTCTTTTGCTTCAAGTGGTAACAATTTCTCCTTGTTCATTCTTTTAATTTTATCATTAGAACATCGAGGACAATGCTAGATTTAAGTTTGGGGGTATGTGAGAAACTTTTTAGTTGCAATAAATAAACTCCATAACCTATGAATTTATGCTTATTAAGGATGGCACTAACCAATCTAAGTGGATGGAAGCATCTTGGTTGTAGGAGTTGAGGAACCAATCTGAGTGGATGGAAACATGTAAATAGAGTCTATTCATAAAGCACAGAGCTCATGTGTTAGAAATAACATGATAGTTTCACCGTATCTCGGAATCATCTTATTACTTATGTTTTTATTTTTTGTACAATTTTTATGTTGATGTCTGCTGGGTTGAAACAGGGTGATTGAGTTACTATTACAAAAAAATAAAAATGGGACCAAACCATCAGACCAACCGGAATAAACTGTTCAATAAAACCGACCGCTGGTTCCCTTGTATATGCCAGACGAGTTGATCTAGAATTAGGATTATCGACCACTGGTTCCCTTGTGTATGCCAATTGTGTCGATATTAGTCCAGGCCAATATCTCAATCCATTAGGTCATAGGATTCATCTTGGCATTGACGTCCATTCGTAACCATCTATTTCTATTTCCATCTTTTTAATCTATACATGTGATTTGTTTGATTCCGGATATTGATGTCCATAGTGCGACTATCTGAGTAGAGCTCTGTCACTTATATATGAATTTTAGTATGTGAGTGCAAACTCGTGTACAACAATTGGAATTTCGCATCAAGGTACTTCCTCTTGTAGTCAATGAGAGTATGCCAACCAAGGAGGTTCTTTAGTGCTATTCCAAGGTTCTGCGTAGATAGCTAAGGTCTGGAGTAAAGGTTTTGTGGGTACACCTCTTGTAAACCCTCCCGAGACTATAACTCGGCCACTAGGGCCACTTAGGGGTTTAAAGGCTTGTTGCACACGTTAAGTGCAATCGGGATGCCTGCGACAGTGAGTTAGGATTTTATTTTCTTAATTTGATTTGCTCGAGGACTAGCAAATAATAAGTTTGGGGGTATTTGATAGACGCATTTATGTGTCTAATATGATCTCAATTGTATGTATTGTTAGTGCTCGATTTTGTATTTATTATGGCTTTTTATGTCTTTGTAGGTGTTTTTTGAGAAATAAGCTTTTGCAAAGAAATTGGCTCGAAAAGTGGTATTTGCACCCCCGGAAGGAATTATTACAGACACCCTAGAACTGTCTTAAAGGCACCCAGATGAATTTTTATTGGCACCCCACAGTTTGGATAAGGGGCACGCCTAAGGCACATGCTATCATCACACCTACTCTGGATAGGGGACATTCTCTTTCTTTACGGTTTAAGAATGAATTTGCGGGAAAACAAGTTATTACATGCGGAGTTCCCTGGAAGAATAATTAAGGAGTTTTAGACAAAGTCGGACGTGGAAATGGATTAGTACTAGCCTGTTATGCTGAAACAGGATTGGTATGAGCTGTGGATTCGAGAAAATAGGAATAAAACTCGAGTTCCTACAAAACAGAGTAAGAAAGATAATATCGGCTTCTATTGATTGACGTGGGGGAGTTTCGAGTTTACTGACGGCTAGGATTCACACTATGACATTTGGAGTAATCCAGAACACCGTGTAAAGAAAAAAAGAGAGGGAAGTTTACTTACTTTCCTCGATAAACCAGCGCAAGGAGGAAGTCACGGGTTTGGTGGTATTTCTGGCAATTACGTGGGATTTTGGAGAGAATACAATCTTGTTAGCAAGACTCCGTCTATTCTAAGAAGTTTGCAACACAAACAGATGCGTAAGAGATGAGTTAAAAAGAGAGGAAAAGTACGTAACTTGGAGAGAAATCAAAGGTAAAAATAACTTAAGATTCGGTCATGTTTTATATATATAGACTGGGATTGAAGCACAGTGGGATCGAGAGTTGGGGGTGAAGACAGAGCTAGAAAGAATCGCTGCAGAGAAGTTGTAGGCGAGTACTTCACCAGCAGAAGAGAAGGAAAAGAAGAAGAACAGCTACGCATAAGAACAGTCTCAGAGACAGTCTTATATTCAACAGCAGAAGTCAAGTATCGTTATCCAGCGGTTCTGGAAAAAGACTTATAGCCACCGTCCTAGCGACTGAAGAAACCTATTCCAACTGTCTTCTTTGTAACAGTGACGTCTGTAACACCACTACAGCGTTGCAAACTCCTGTTTTATATTATTTCTTCAATAAAAACACCTATTAAGCCATGAGTTATCATTTTGAGCGTGTTTTCACCATGAAGAGCTAAAACCCAACACTGGGATGACGGAGGAAGCCATTTTCTACTCGCGTGGTAAATCTATTCAATTCTTTTATGACTTTTGCACTAGTTTAAATTGATTTATGATTTTTATTAATTGATTGTGATTTCGTTTGATGATCTATGCTTAGTATAAGTACTTTTGATGCATCATGCTTGTGATATACAGTTAATCTTTTGAAAATCTACCTTGGCAAAGAATAAGAGTCGATAATTGTTATCTTTGGAGCTATAAATGTCTAGAATTATTAGTTGAACCACATGAATATGAGAATTGGTGGAATCCATAAGTCCTAGTCTTTCTCGATATTGTGACAATCTTTTCTTTATTTTCTAGTGTTTTCTTTTATTAAGTCTTTAACCAATTTAAACAAGTACGAGTGAACGATACTTTATTTACCACTATAAAAACTATATCAGAAATCCGATAAGAAAAAGAGAAGGATTGCTGGAGTAAGAAAAATACAAGTATAAATAACATCCGATTAAATCGGAGGAAAAATGGTTTTTTCTCGGAATTAAAATCCAACCATTTAGTTTGTTTTTCTTCTTTAGAAAGATATGCTCCCAAAATACGAGTGATTTGCTCAAATCTCTTATAACTACTGATGAAGCTTCCGTCGTCAAAAAAATCACCGTTGAAGATTCTGTCGCCAGATAAGTTGTTGATGAATATTTCATTGCCGGAGACAACAAAGATGAAGATTTTTTTCGTTGGAGAGCATCACTATTGATCTTAAAACCCAACCCAATAACCAAAAATCACCACTAAAGCAAAGATAAACCTCAAAAAAATAGATAAAACCACCATAATGGTGTAGATAAGTAGAATACATGATAATAACTATGCTACAACTACTAACTAACATAAAACCAAGGAATGGAGAAAAATCTGCTCAGATCCGGTCAAAAACCAGATCTGAGCAGAGAAGAGTTCTTGGTGATGTTTTTTTTTTAAGAAGGAGTGAAAGAAAGGAGAGAGAGAAAGAGTATGGTACACCATTCTAGAAAGGCTTTAATTTTAAAATCAAATTTATTGGCAGTAAATATATACAACCACTACACCATATTGGTCGGATAGGAACTAACATTAGTAACAGACATGTAGCCGTTACTATTTCGCAACCCTAATTTTCCGTTACTAAATTTTAGTAACGGCCCATGCTTGGTTACGAAATTTGGATTGATTAGTAACGGCTCAGAGTAATGTTACTATTAGCAACTGCTAGGTAAATTCTGTGCCAAACGCGCGTGTGCAATGTAACACTTCTATCTATCATTTCTCCCAAATTTTTTAATTGAAAATAAGCTTCAGAGATTAATCAGCCCTTCAGAGATTAATTTATGCCAAAAGCGCGTGTATTGCACGACTTCATCCCTTATCTTATCTACTCTCTTCACTCGTCTCTCTCTTTACTCATCCCTTTAGTCTAGATCTGCTCTGCAAAACTTCATAGGTTAATTCATGCCAAACTTCAGATATTAATCTGCTCATCCAAAAACTGCTGCTATTAATTCTTTGGTAAGTAGATTAACTCTTTCGATTATTTCATCTCTGTAAGATTGATAGTTAAGTTATATAATTAGGTTTTGATTTTAATGGATTTCATTCATTTTACTGCAGCTCGAAGCACGTACTAATCTGGGATTTAGGTCATCTTTCTTTTATGATACTGCAACTGCTTTGCTAATCACGATAGGTATTATCTTTTTTTTTTTGCTCTAGTTTTATTGGTTGGGTTTAAATTTTAGTTCAGTTGGTTGTAGCAAAGATTTGGGTTTTCAAAAAAAATCGATTTTGACTTGTTTTCAGTGAGTATGAAACTTACAAATCAAGATAAACCTAAAACAAAACTCAGACTCTCTGCAATATGTTTTTTTTTTCATATTGAGTTTGTGACTTTGTGTTATGATGTGCTTGGATTAGTTGTTTCAAAATTAACAAAGGTTAGTAGTTGGTTGTGATTTTTGATTCAATTAACAATGGTTACTATCTCATATATCTTCTTAGCACAATGTGATCTTAAACATGTAAATTTCTTGATCCTACAACCAAAAAATGTGTGTACTAAAACTGTGTTGCTTAGTTTTCAAAATTTCTTGACAGTGAACATGTTCTCTCCATTTCCCCCCCTCAAATTAACAGTTTCAGGCTTTTATTACTTGAGAATTCAGTTTTGTTCTCATATTCAATGCAGTAGGTTGTTATGAAATCGGGTTGCCATGTGTATGTTGTTGTCGGCATGGTAGAAGTACATATATACAGATAGTTAGAACTGTTAATTCTTTGTATAGATGTTGTGTATAGATATTGCCTGGAATTTAACATAGGTATCATTGTTTTTAGTTACCACAGTTGTAGGGTATTAAACATGTCAGCTATAGTTGATAAGGGTTAGATGAAATGTGCGCGTAATTCTGTTCAATACGTAGAAGGTGTAGGTTCATTCATGAAGTTTGTTCGTAAAAATGGTGGTGGCAGATAGATGTTTTCATGTCCTTGTATCAGTTGTAGGAATGGTAAATGACCTATGTCTCTAAGTGAGATTGATTATCATTTGCTCAAGAATGGTATTCAGTTGACATATACAACGTGGCGTTTTCACGGGGGAAAGTCACATAAAGATAAACCTAGAAGTGATGATGTAGGAATTGCAGTTGACAACGTAGGAATTCCAGTTGACAATTTAGGAAATTCGACTGAGAATGTATAAGGTTTTGCTGAGAATGTTGATCCTACTTGTAGAGTAGGTGAGAATGTTGGCTTACACAGTGGGGTTCACAATGATGCTAGAACTAGTAGCAGCAAAAAATAAAGAGAGTTTTATGAGCGTGCTAGAGAACCTTTATATCCTTCATGTGACAAGGAAAAGACACCATTGTATGCTGCTGTTAAACTGAATAACATAAAGACCCAATATGGATTTTATGACAATGGGGTCACTGCACTCTTAGAATTGTTTTAGGAGTTGTTTCCTAGTGGAAATACACTGCCGTCTACGTTCCATGAAGTAAAAAAGTTGATACAGGAAATGGGGATGGACTACATAACCTATGATGCATGCATCACTGATTGTATTTTATACTGGAAATCATGCATCGTTGGTGAAGTGTCCTGTGTGTCTAGAACCTAGGTATGAAAAGGTATTTAATGATGAGAGGAAGCTCATGGTAGTTTATCGCAAGACGTTAAGACATTTCCCTTGATAAAAAGGCTGCAAAGGTTCTATAGTATACCGTGGATAGCAGAGGAAATGTTGGCATTCCAAAGCACAGACATATGGAAATGTTATGCGTCATCCAGTCGATTCTTCATCCTGGCGATCTGCAAATAATTTTTCACTGGAGTTTTCCAAGGAACCAAGGAATGTAACCTTAGGGAATATCAACTGATGACTTTAACCCGAATGGGTGTTTTGGTCCTAGTCACAGCCCTTGGCCTGTAATTATTTGTACGTACAACCTGCCTCCTTCATTTTGCATGAAACGAGAGTTTGCAATGCTATGTTTGATCATATCAGGCCCAAGAACACCATGGAGTGATATAGATTTACTTGCAACCACTGATAGAGGAGTTGATACAGTTATTGAATGAAGGTGTAAGCACGTACGATTCTTTCACTAAAACTGAGTTTCTGATGAAAGCAAGATTATTATGGGAAATTCATGATTTTCCGTCATTAGGAACTTTAGCTGGATGTGTCAATCATGGTTATTATGCTTGTCCAACCTGCGGAGAAGGAACAGTTTCTGAATATCTTCCTTTCAGTAAGAAGATTTGTTATATGGGACATCTAAGATGGCTGCCATCAAAACATAAGTATCGAGATGATAAAACCAATTTCCCTAGAGGGGTAGAGAACGGTTCAGCACCATGGACACTGACAGGGTTGCAGGTTCAAGAGATTGTATCTAACATCAGAACCAAGGTTGGTAAGGGAAAACAACCATCAGTAGCAAGTCGACTGAAACGTAAATGAAGACCTGAAGGCGTAACTGAAGATGATGTTGATGTAGAAGCTGAAGTCATGACCACTCCTTATTTTCTCGAAGATCTATTCTTTATGATCTGCCGAACTGGAGTTCAAATACGGTGCGACATGTTACAGATGTTATGCACACAAAGAAGAACATTATTGAGCATCTTCTTAACACGATCATGGGTGTAAGCAAGTCAAAGGATGGTCCTAATGCACGCATAGATATGGAAGAAATGGGGGTTACAAAGAAGCTATGGTTGAAAGTGGATGATGTGACTGGTAAAACTATAATGGAAGATGCTCCTTTTGCAATGACGTAAAAAGAGAAACTTGCATTTTGTACAATATTGAAGAACTTAAAGGTGCCATCTGGTTTTTGTTCCAATCTTCGCAATAGCGTCAGCGTTGATCCTCCTGAGCTAAAGAACCTAACGTCTCATGATCACCATGTCCTTATGCAACATTTGTTTCCGTTACTAGTTCATGCAGCGCCTTTACTACCTAAAGATCTGCGAATTTCTCTTCTTCGGATAAATTTGTTTTTCAAAATTTTATGCGCGAAGGTTATCAAAAGAGAACAACTTTTAAAAGCAAAAGCTACTCTAGTGGAAGCAATCTGTGTATTAGAAAATTACTTTCCTCCTTCATTCTTTGTTATAAGTATCCACTTGATGGTCCATCTAGCTGATGAAGCTTTGATCTGCGGTTCTGTCAGATTTAGATGGATGTACCTATTTGAGAGGTAATTACCTGAATGTATTTTGTTGTTTAGTGTGTAACTTGAGTGTTTTAGTTACTGAACTTTTAAATTTTCTTAATGATATTTGTAGGTTGATGAAAGGATACAAAGGATTGGTGCGCAATAGAAGGTACATCAACGGATACATTGCAAGAGGCTATGTATTGCGAGAAGCTAGATTGTACTGTATGGAGGACATGTCAAATGATGGTGGTGGTACTCATAAACATACTCGCCAGGCCTTTCTAGATGATGATGATGAGTTTGCCGATGAAATGCCTTTGAGCACTGCTAAACCTATTACTTTAACTCAAGTAAATTTTCAACAAGTTCGGAGGTGGCTTCTGTCCAAGTATGTGGGAATAGATGAATGGCAGAGGTACCTACAACTTTTTACATTCACACTTGTCTGTTAGATCACTTTTAAAGTCATATTAGAAAGTTTCTTTTGTGCAAGTACCAGGATAGTCAGGAAAAAATATGAAAGAACTCATTATCTCATACTTGGGATGTTCGGTATTAGATTAGGAAAATATGAAAAAATTCATTATTTCATACTTGGGTTGTTCTTGTGCCAAATAACTTTATTAACTCGTTGCGGGTTATACATTTCTTGAAATGATCAAGGAAAACTCTCATATTTTTAACCCTTGATTTATTTGTATTTGTGTTAAATTAAAATGAAATACCTACAAGAAACTGAAAATTTTGAAATAGAAGAAAAAATGAACAGATATTGGGTCAATTTTGGTAGTTTCTTTTTAGATGGCTTAGGAAAAAGTTGCTCATATTTCCCAAGTTGATTGTGATGTTTACTAGATGAAAAATATTTGATCTTACTTGAGTTAATTTTTTCAAAATTATAAACAATTTTCATTTGAAAGTCATCAAGAACTAAAAGTTATACATCTGAATATAAAGGAGAGTTACATTACATGATATCCATTATTATATTTCAACAAATTAGGTGCATGTGTTAAATTACAGTTATTGAAAACTAGTATAAGTTATTCTTTTAATTGATAATCTTACGATTTAGGCCATGGACTTTTCTATAACCAAACCCCTTCTTGTTTTTACAAGGAAAAGATAAGTGTGGTGTTTTCTTACACGTATTACAAAAAAAAAGATGTTTCTCCGTTTTTCAAGTTATGTATGAACCCTTAAACATTATCCAAGAGGCATGTTTCCTTGTGTTGTACCCCTTCCTTTTGCTAATATTGTGATCCGCGAGGTCCTTTCCTTTGCAATATATTTTTGATTTATTGTTTTTGTATGAACTGTTGGTATTCAATGATTGCTCTATTTATTAAAAATCCATCTGTTGAGCATTTGAGATATGGGAAAAATACACCCAAGTCTAATGAATTTAACTGTTCTTTGATTGTAGGAAGTATGATTTATATGTGAACAACGACAAGTTTAATAGTCAGGAAAATCTTTCTTACAGGAATAAGCCAAAAAGCTTTCTCTTATGGTTACACAACGAGGTACTATATGTTGGCTTAAAAATTTATCGATAGACTATAGAGTAACATATTCAGAATTGGTTTTGGTTGTGCATCAATTCAGTACTTTGGTGAGTAGTGAAAGGACCTGTTCAAGGCGCAGTCGTATAACAAATACCAAGCCAATGGATTTTCTTCCAGCTCTAATGATTACGAGGGGGTTTTGTAACACAAAATAGTGGTGTGTCTATGAAAGCTATTACGAGACAGAGAGCAAAGTCCACGGATAGAAATTTAGTGGAAGAAAAAATTACCTATTGTTAGAGCATTGCTCGGTTGAACCCACCAGCGTTGGTATGTCAAGTTAGTTTTCAATTTTAGTTGCCAAAATTCATTCTTGATTTAGTATACTAAAGATATTTTCGGACTAGATTAAGTCTAAGAAGTAGAATCGAAGCTATCCTTGACGGATGAAGTTTGAAGACTACAACAAGACATCAACAAGGACTTCATCAACAAAGGTATGTGGTAATTGATTTCATTCGGATTCTTGTTCAATTCTACCTTTCTAATCTATCGAAAGAAATGCTCACTCTATGACGGTAAATGTACACTTATTTATATATACTTGAGGTTATTTGAGCCACGACTTTTGTGACAATAACCTTTATCCCTGGAAAGGTTCTCATGAAGGACATCCAATCTGGACAAGCATCATATATTGCGTTGAACCACATTGATAATGCACACGGTCTCGCGTATTCGCCTCTCATACTACTTCATCTGGTCAGAATAGTTCACCTTGTCAAGCTATTCCACATGAAGCCACCATATCACCAGCTCGATCGGCAGTAGGCCCTGATATGGTGAAATGTTCATTGTTGAACTTGAATAATGAAACCATTGATATTGGTAAAGTGTGTACCGGTGATTCAGAACTTGTATGTCACGGCTCACCTGTAGCTGAAAATCATGCAAAGGTGTTTCTAGACCACATACTATTGCAAGATGAATTGACCATAAAACGTAAAAAGTTTGTGAAGAACTTTCAAGATGTTGGAGTTGGAGGATTTGTGGTTCACCCAAAAATCTGCATCCGATATGATTAGAAGGGTCTATCTGTTTTTTTGGAAATGATGAATTCTTCAAGGATATCTAACCCATCATCATATGACTTTTATCTTTTTTGTTAATATCTCAACATCATCCTATGACTTTCATTTTTTGCTAATGTTCACACTTTTGTATGTATGTTTAACACACTGATGTGTACTCATATGCTATCTTGCATAGGTAAACTTTGATGCAATTGTGCTTAAGGGAGATTCTTATGCAATTGTGCATAAGAAAGTCTTAAGTTTAATTGAAAAAGACTTTGAATGTTGATATATCTTTGTGTATGGGTACGGTTTTTGTTGGTGTATATGTGTTTGTAGTTGTGCAGGTGACTGCAGTTAAGGTTTGCTGAAGCAATAGTAGCCACCCATGGAATATCAATCCCTGGTAATTAATTGATATGTGAAGATTTGTAATATTGATTTGAAATTTATGGATATAGTATTACTTTATTTGTTTATGCTTGAACGCAGTTAAGTTTTTAACCTTCAGTTTACACTTTCTTGCGAGGTACAACACTTAATGATCACATTGCTGCGGGATTATGTTGATAACAATCTCAGCACCAAGGAGGAGTTGCTAATGTAATTTCATCAACTGCAATGTCTCTATTCAAAATATTCGTTCCAGCTGGTGATGGTTCCATGAAAGTACAATGTTGTTCGCATTTCCAACTTCGTATGACTAGTTTACACTTATTATTGTAGTCCATTTGCCAATGGCAGCCAATGAAATTTCTGCATTTGTATTACTGCAACTTCTATTTTTTAATCCCAATTTCAAAGTGAAGTTGTTGTTGCATGTGAATTGTCCTAGGCTTCTTCTCCTAGAATACTGCACACACACTTTCTAGTACTGCACACACTTTTAAGAATACAACTAGCTAGCAAAAACATCCACAAACCTCCTTGCATAGCCAATTCCATCTATTACCTACTTAGTTGATTAGTAGGCTGAAGGACAAGTATTGTAGTCAGGAGGGTTCTAAGCATATTTCTGTCTTTTAAGTCAGATGGGGGTGTACGGGTACCTCTAGTTTCACTAGCTCTTATGCTAATGGTGTTCAAACTTTCAAGGCTTTTATGTCATGTGTGTATGTTAAAGCACTTCCTTTTCAAGTTTTGCAAGAATATAAATAAAAGTTTTATCCGTTCGTAAACATTGAAATGCAGTAGATGAACTAAATAAGTTATTGTGAACTTCAGTTTTAAGATTTTGATTTCCTCTTGCATATATCACTTGTAGAAGTAGTTTGATTGTGAAATGCTAGTGAATTTTTCTGTCACATTCTGTCATCCTATTTATAGTAGGCAATTGAATCTTTGTATATAGCCTTGTTTGCAAATTTGTAGAGTGAATGTTTGAATTGGATTGAATGCCAACAATTCTAGGGGGATAGGGCACTTGCAGAGTAAAATAAAAGGGGTGGGGAATTAATTTTGACTAGGTCAATGAAGACCAGCCTTTTTTTTTTGGTTGCAAAAATTTAGTAACGACTAGTTTTCGGTTACTAATTTTTTACTAGAAAAACAGAAGTCGGTCAACGTTGACCTAGTCAAAAACTTTTAAACGCTAGTAAATTTTTTGTAACGGATATATTTCGGTTACTAATTTTTCACTAGAAAATAGAAGTCAGTCAATGTTGACATAGTCAATAATTTCGCAACGCTAGTAAAAATTTAGTAACGACCCGGTCTCGATTACGATTTTTTTTTAGTAACGGCGATATGTCCGTTACGAAAACCGTTGCGACCCCAAATTAGTAACGGCAACATGCTCATTACTAAAATTCGTTTCACCCCATTTTGTAACGGTTTGTTTGTGTTACAACCCCATTTTGCAACATCCTATTTCAGTTGCTAATCACGAAATTTGGTGTAGCGAACCCAAATTGAATTAAACCCAACCCATAATTAACCGACAAAATATTTGTAGGCTTAGTTTACGTGGGTATCCAAAATGCATTCTTTTTTCTTTAGATCGGCAAAGAAGAATAAATTGATCAAAAAAGGAGAGGGTACAAAAAAGCTTGTACCACCCTCAAAGAGTTACAAAGAAAGAAAGGAAAAAGATAAAAGCTACAGAAGTTACAAACAACTTCCTAGCTTACAAAACAAACGACTAGCTTATAAAAAATCGAAATACATCTTGGGCCAGTTAGACATCACCTCTCTAAAGCTAGGAGACTCTAAATTCTTGAAAGCTAAACACCAAGTGAAGTGGTGGTACTTAATCTTCTGTTGAATATCCACAACAATGTTTGACTTATTGATGAAAGCTCTTGAGTTACGTTCATTCCATAAACCCCAGATAATAGCCACATAAATCATACACCAGATTTGGAATTGCTGCTTATCTTGTAAATACACATTCCAAGAAAATAACATGGAAAAGAAATCTCCTGGCATAATAAATTTCCAGTTCAGTTTTTCCTTGAAGTGGTTCCAAATTCTAACAGCAAAATCGCAATGCAGGAAAACATGGTTAATTATTTCAAACTGAGAGAAAAACAAACATTTTTGAGACATTTCAATTCCACGTCTTCTTAACATGTCCTTGGTAGGCAAGCTATTATGAGCCAAAGTTCATAAGAAGAAACAAATTTTTGGGGGAATTCTTTGGTTTAAGATATACTTGAAAACCTCACAATTTCCTTAATATGTAGCATCCTGAAGAAGAGAATCATATGTCGACTTGACAGATAATAAACCCTTCTTACCAATAGCCCATTCTAATTCATCATCTGCATCACTGTTAATTATAACTGAACTCAAATGCCGTAACAATTCAGAAAGCTCCAACCCGACAACATGATTCAATCTTTTTGGAATAGATAAATTCCAATAATTATCCTCTGCATTAAAAACCTTAGCTGCAAAGTTATTCTTGGCTCTAGAAACTGCAAAGGAGTTACAAACAACCAATTATCCAACCAAAATTTGACCCTAATACCAGAGTTCACTTTGTACTTAATATGACCTTTAAAGAAAGTATTGCAGTTCATGATACCTTTTCAGACAGATTTTCCATAAGAAGTCTTTGGGACATTAGAGAACCAATCTAATGGATCATCACCATACTTCTCATGCACAAGTTCTCTCCACAAAACTCATTTTTCTGTAACAAATCTCCAATGCCACTTTGTTAATAAGGCATTATTCATCTTCTGCAAGCTTTTTATGCCCAAACCTCCAAATTTCTTCCTTTTTTTGAGAATATCCCATTTGACCAAATGCATCTTTCTTCAACCTTTGTTATCATTCCACAAAAAATTCCTCATGATTTTTTCAAGTTTCTTTGCAACTGAAGTAGGAATAACAAACAAGGACATATAATATACAGGTAGGCTAGCCAAAACATTGTTAATAAGAGTTGTTTTACCTGCTGTACTAAGCAAAGATCTCTGCCAACATTTTAATAAAACTTTAAATCACTTTATCCCATTTTGCAACATCACCACTTCTATCTCCAAGAGAAAGACCCAGATAAGTTGTAGGAAGAATACCAGAATAACAACCCAGAAGAGAAGAAAAATTATTCAAATCTCCATTGTAAGCAACTCCATAGATTTGACTCTAGGAAAAATTTATTTTAAGACCAGTAAGTTGTTCAAAAGACAATAAGAGCAGTGTTAGGTTTTTAACTTGTTCAGTATCAGCATCCAGAAAAATGAGAGTGTCATCTGCAAACTGCAAATGACTGATAACTTTGCCTCCATTTTTAGCTTGAAACCCTGAAATAAGACCATGTTCTTGTGCTTTATGAATCATGAAGGCTAAGGTTTTTCCCACCAACAGAAAAATAAAAGGAGATAAGGGATCACCCTGTCTAATACCTTTCTTTGAAGTAAAATAACCTTCAGCAGAACCATTAATCAAAATAGAAAATCTAACAAATTGCACATATTTTCTTACCCATTTTCTCAAATTATCACCAAAACCCATTAACCCCAAAATTTCATCTAGAAAATCCCAATTAACATGGTTAAAAGCCTTCTCAAAATCAACCTTCACAAGAATACCTTGTTTACCACTTCTTTCCCTAGAATCAATTAGCTCATTTGCCACTAAAACACCATCTAGAATTTGCCTCTTTTAATTAAAAGTTGTCTGATGAGAAGAAATTATTTTTGGTAAAGCTGTTTTGAATCTATCTGCAAGAACTTTTGCAATAATTTTATAAACACCATGAACTAAACTGATTGGTCTTAAGTCCTTTATCTCTTCAATAATATCCTTCTTTGGAATCATGGCAATAAATGTAGTTTTAACCTCCAGTCTAAAAAGTTCTTTTCCTGCAATTCTTTAAACACAAGCATAAGATCATGTTTAATGATATCCGAAAACAACACATAGAAGTTTATGGGAAAACCATCTGGACCAGGGGGTTTTGATTGCCCAAGTCTCTTCATAGCTTCCGAACATTCATCTTCTGTTATCACATTCTCCAACTAGATTCTCATGTCATCTGAGGTTATATTAAAATGCATATATTCCATAGTAGATGTTTTTGGAGCTTGATTGGTGAAAAGTTTTTTTAAAAATTCTACTATACCTTCCTTGATTACCTTATCATCAGTAGATAATTCACCCCCAACTTTAATGACACCTATGAAACTTCTTATTCTCATGTCTGAAGCTACCCTATGAAAATACTTGGTATTATCATCTTGATTCTGAAAATGGTGCACTCTGGCTCTAGCTCTCCACTTCTCAGCTTTTAGAATTGATAAGTTGCAAAATTCCTGCCTAGCTTACAATCTTGCATCCCAAAGTTCTTCTGTAAGACCATCATTTGCATCTTCCTCAGCATCCAAAGACACAAAATATCTTCTAATTCTTCTATTATTCAATCTAGCTCTCCAAACTCCTGTTTGCTCCACTGCTTTAAAATTAGCTTCAATAGTTGTAATTTCTTTTAAAAAGAAAAACCAACTCCACCTTCACATAAAACGCATCCAAAACGCATTCTATCATCTTTATTGATCTTCCTTTAAAGATATCAAAGGTGAGAATCAAGAAATACTTTTAAACCTTGAGGTCTTATTTCTTGGTGGTAAATTCCACATTCCAGTCGAGAACGTTAAAGAAGTATCTATATACAAAGCCGAAATTGATCGAATCGATATAATTGCATCGGTGAAAATTTACTTTCAAAGATCTGGGTTTTGAAGGAGCGTAGGACTATTAATTATTCCACGTTGAACTAACTCATTAAAGGGAGCAGTAAACAAAAGAATTGCATCACTAAATAGATGTGTTACGCCAAATGATTAGCATTGCATGTGAACTTGACCCATGAGTACGAAATATGTGTTTGTGGGATGGAGTTTGACATTGGGAAAATTATGAAATCTTCGTGTTTGTTAATCCCATTTTTTATTCATAAAGAAAAGGCTAACTATGGATTCTATTTTAATTCTAAATCACACAGGTTTTGAGTGACTCCTCCACAATTCATTCTGTTTTGATATCCATGTCTATGACTAGGATCGATGATCATTAACTGATAATGTTGATTAAAGTGGGTATTAATTATCCACGTAAACTAAGTCTACAAATATTTGAATTTTAATTCTTAGTTGTATTTAGCATAATTGTATGTTGACTTTAGGCACTGCCAATTTTTTACTAATACAAGAAAAGAAAAAAAAGAAAGTGGACATAAATCCAAAACCTCCTGAAGAGAGAAGCAGAAAAATAAAATAAAATAAATCGGAAAAGAGAAATATTATATCAACAAGCTCGTATAAAGTAATTCATTCAAAATTCTTTTCAGGAGCTTTTAAGTATATTCTCGGTTTTGTTTTATTATTTTTCTTCTTAGCACCACACAAAACAGGTTGAATATCATCCGATGGGGGAGAACAAGTATCTTCTACCACTATTTATCCAATACCTACGATGACGAAAATGTAGATATATAGTCATGATATTCATTATCATCTGTAAACATGGCTAGCCTACTTAATTTATTAGTATTAGCATGTTAATTCTTTTATGGTTTGATTAGCTGTTGGAAGCGTTATAATGATTATAGGTAATAATTAATTTTATGTTGCGGAAAGAAACAAGAAAAAACATGCTTTCAAGTTTCAATCAAATGATGATATTTATTAAACACTATTGATTCAGTGCAGCGTGGAAACTTCTAAAATCTTGAAGAATGCAAGAAGACCAAGTTGGAAGCAAAAATCTTGAAAATATTGTCAAGCAACACAAAATTTTGATCGACTACCTCAAAGATAAACATCACGAACCCTATTTTCCAATGCCTTTGACTCTATAAGGAATTCGAAGATGATAAAGAATTCTTCAAAATACTATGTTCTTAGTTTACTTATATTGTTTTAAAGAGGAAAAACTGGTATTTAAAGTAGTTTATTAACGTTTTTCTTTTACATACTCCCTTATATTTACCATCTATCAAATTATTGAATCTTATTTAGTTAAATTTTTATTTAATGGGGATTGCAATACTTGATCTATATTGGTCATCCTTTGTCTATTGCTTATTTCTCATTAGATAGTTTTTTGTTTATCATATTTTTGTGATTAGGACACAATCTCATGATTTTTCTTAACTTACACTCTTTACTCTATCTGTTCGTCACTGGTTAAAAGAGGAGTAAACTTTTAATGAATTATTTCTTATAAGTTATAATTTTGATTCTTTTCTTCGTAACTGGCTAAGATTAAAAAATTATGCTTTTCACTTCTACATTTGTAATTGACTAGAAGGGGAAATCAGATTAACATTGGATACAAATTTACAGGTAACTTTGTTTTTTGTCCAAGAAAAATCTTGTTCCTTGAAAAGGTCGCTCATGTTGTTCTGTTCGATAATTCCATCAAATGGGGGAGAGTTCAATTTTGAACAAATGTTTAATTGTTGTATCTTTGTGGGGGAGTGCGGCTGATTGTAGGAGATGCTTGTACCTATATATCTCCTTGATGAAAACATCGCGTAGATTTTCTTTTAGTAAATCATAGGAGTGCGGCATTAGCATCGACCATACTTAATTTAGAAGAAACCGTACAATGTAAAAACATATGATCTTGTGTTTCAGAATCATCTCCACAAAGCACACAAGAGTTGTGTAGCTGAATACCTTTACGTTCTATTTAACTTGCCGCAAATTAGGATCCAAAGGAAAATTGAAAAGACGAGGGTACCCAAATATACCTCAATCTAAAAATTTTCCACCTATAAGTCCTTTCTCCGAAAGTGATTGTCTATGGACTGAGTCGAGAC
Organism: Papaver atlanticum; assembly: GCA_023531105.1. Classification (NCBI taxonomy): domain Eukaryota; kingdom Viridiplantae; phylum Streptophyta; class Magnoliopsida; order Ranunculales; family Papaveraceae; genus Papaver; species Papaver atlanticum. The sequence continues at coordinate 206,299 of JAJJMB010003271.1, read as the reverse complement.
AATACAACAAATCGGTTCACAGTTCGTGTGATCATCTATGGATACAAGATCGAGACAATACAACAACGAAGTATGTTTACTTGATAAAAGGTTCGGACTTAACCAAACACAATAGGATTACTATCAAGTAAATAGGAATTAACGTTTGTGTAATTACTTTAAATTATAATAACAACAATTATAATTGCGGAAAATAAAAGTAAATGGCACAGCAAGATTTTGTTAACGAGGAAACCGCAAATGCAGAAAAACCCCGGGACCTTGTCAAGAATTGAATACTCTCATGATTAAGCCGCTATACAAAATCAAACCAACTTCGTATAGTTGAGACCAAGCAACTAAACCTATAGTTCACCTAGTTCCATCTGTATTCCCACGCCTCCAACTTGTAATAAGTCACTTACTTGGAACAATTCCTTTGGTTCGTATTCCAAACAGTAAAGGAACAACAAATCTGTTTGGTATCAACTCTTTTCAACCAAGTGATGTGAGTTCGACAAAAGGCACTTCTGTTTATCTCAATAAACTCCTTTGTCAGGTTCTTAGATCTATCTTATCAACAACTACCAAAGTAATTGTTAAGATTTTGCAATCAATACTTTTAATCACAAAGAATTGTATTGATGCCGATCTACATAACTAATCAATCCAATCTACCACAAGGATAAACCGATTATAGTTGGATCCTCTTTAACCGAAACAAGTATTGTGCACACCAAAGATTATGAACCCAAATCAGAAATCTTCAAAGTCTTAAAATCTTCTTAGATCTTCAATAAACACCTGCACACAATCAACTTGAATCTCTTGTGATCAATCACGCACAGAACGGAGTCTGTTAACAATGGATTATCACAAGACGTCTTTAGATCTACAAACAGTCTAAAGATCCCCGTCGAAACTTCTATCTAGTTTGAGTGAATCTTATATCAGAAGAGAAGATTCTCAAGCATAAACAAACTAGGTGCAATCAAAGTTCAACCACCGTTATTCAATCAAATCAATCGAAAACAAAATATAAACCACAATTATCTAGTTTCCCACCAACGGTACTAATAGAGCTTCTCAATCCCAAAGAAGTCTTTAAACCGAGCGAAATGGAAAATGTGATATTTATAGACCAAGGAAGTTTGGACACTAAGGAATTTCCAAAACCGAAAATATTCTCAAGATATGCAATATATTCCAAATTCGGTTTCCATAATTCCTAGAAATGCTTTTTCCAAATAATGACCTAAAATCTCTTAGAAAATCTTAAACTAGTAAATGCACATTACTAATTTTCATTTCCCAAAAATAAAATTAAAAACCTTAATTAAAAGATTCTCAACTTATTTTTCGATTCGGGATTTTCCTTTAGCTATTAAGGAATATCTTTGAATAATAAAAGATAAGTGTTACTGCACATGTTCAAAGTATGTCGACATCTTTACTTTGTAAGTCCTCTTTCATACTTACAATCTCGAAACCGATTTGCTACACTTCCAAACAAGTTTAGAATTGGTTCATCTGACTTTCAAGAACTACGTGATTGATTAAGAACACTCAATCACCAATCATGGGTTTCACGGTTCTACCAAAACAAGTTTCGGTTCTACCTCCATGTGAGTACTTTGCATAGTCACGCTAGTTACCAAAATTCAGTTGACTAGGTACTAGGATCGGTTCCCCACAACTTATGGTAACTACCTGTAATCTCCTGCACATGTCCATAGGATCGGTTCCCCAAAAACTACAAACTTGTTGCACATGTTCATAGGATTGGTTCCCCCATCTACTAAAAACGTGTTGCACCTCTTACAAGGATCGATTCCCCTCTTGTGATCGGTTTCACCTCTTACTAGGATCGGTTCCCCTTTGCCTAGAGTTGGTCATACCAATAACACTAAATAGATCATACCATCTCAGGTGATTACTTAAGATCGGTTTCACTAATAAAAGTCATACTAATACAAAAGTCAGGCCTTTGTGAATAGTTTTACCAAGAACATAAACAAGTCATGAGCGGTTATACTAATCACACATATTGGTAGTTCAAAAGATATGCAATGAATAACAATACCAATAATGCCTAGTGATTTCCCTTTCGATTCGCAAAACAAGTTCATGAATTTACTTCCTTTAAACAAATGTAAAACATTGTTTCCTAGGATGAAATCTTCCCCTTATACCCATACATAATCACAATAGCATTCAAACGATTATGTCGATGTCTTATATACAAAGTTTAATGGTTAAGCAATAAACCTCGTATCGTATTCCTTAATACTATATCTAACTAGAGTATAATCATTCATGCTTCGCAGTTATGTTTTCAATATGCACGACTTGAAAGATACGTTAGGGAATGAAACAGTTCAAGTCAAATATCACTAACCTCAAGTGGAAGGATGATGATGTTGTTGTAGCTCCTTACTTCTTCACTTCTTCAAGTCTTCGCAATACTTGTAATATCTCATATCCTAATACTTTAAAGCTAACCTATTCGAAGTTGACTCTAGTACATAATCAAGTGATTCTTTAAATTAGTTTTGGCTCACTAAAATATGACAACCAAACTTGACATACCAACGCTTGGTGGGTTCAACCGAGCTATGCTCTAACAATCTCCCCCTTTGTAAATTTTAGTGACAAAACTCTTACATCATATGGATAAACAAATTACAAGAATTCATTACACATACGCTTGATTCCCAAATTCAACAGCACAATAACCTGTATACATTCAATCCATAAATGTCGTTGTTGACATTATAATAACAAAGCTAATACTCCCCGTAAAGGTAAGATAGGTAGATTTTCAATCCGCGCGTCTTTGTTATTCCCTTTGTAGTCCATATAACTACAAGTATCATATGATATGCTAGTCCCCCTTAGTCTATGCTTTTACTCTTTCGTTAGATAAACGTTTAAGCACCAATGTCCTTTCCCATAGTGATACCAATCAATATTAATCAATACCCGTATCACTTGTTTAATCCATATATTTCTCCCCCTTTTTGTTACAAAATGACAAAGAAACGAAAAAATAAATGACAAACCGAAAGGATCTTAAAAATCTCACAAGACTTGCAACCTATAGAGTTAAGCACGAGGGTTCCACACACCATTTTTGATAACCAATATCAAAACCGAAACTACAAAGTAATTTTGTTTTGATATGTTACCAAGGAAACAATTGCCTGAAGAAATTTTCCCTAATAGTTTAGTAAACCAAAAATCGACTAAGAACCTTAGTTCCTTTGCTAAACCAATTGTACAAATACAATCGCTTGTTCGATAAGACCAAAATAAAGATAACTCTATTTTTCTCATCATCTTCTAATTATCCATATAACTTAGACCTTTAACTTTTAAACAAGACAAGTACTAGGTTAGTTAACTAGCATTTCTTGTTAAGCCATTTGATTAGACTTGAATAACCGAAACCTCCTCTTTGATAAGTCTAACTAAGATCAGAATTAACTTAGTTTCTCTTATCAGGAATCGAATTGGACTAAACAATTCATCCCGAAAACCTTTTCTTTCGTTAAGCCATAAACAATTCATACAAACCAAATAAATCAACTTGCATAATTATTTACCTCAACCGGAAGCAATTGAAACAACATAGACGTTAAAGTACCGCAATTGCACCGAAATTTTGTAAGTCTAAACAATTGATACCATACAATAAAGCAAGATAACAATAGTTTTTCTTAACCGGAAACAATTGAATCACACACACATCCATACACAAATAATGGAATAAAACATCAATTGTACCGAAATTTTGTTAAGCAAAAGCAATAAAATCAGGCTTTTCTTAAACAGGAAAACGATTAACTAACAAATTCGTTACCTCAAGTTTCGCATCCTCTTCTCCTTTTCCTTTGCATCTTTCCGACAAGAATTGATACCAAAATATCACTATGTTGTCATCCTCTTGCAAGACAAAAGAACAACAACAACTACTAACCTTTACCAGAGAAAGGTTGAAAACCGGTTTTAACTATTGCAAGCAAAAGTTGAAACCCTGAAAAACATATGATTTTATGCTAAAACAAAAACGATTCAACATATTGTGACTTTTTCACATATTGTTTCAATCAGAACCCCTCATGATCCTTTGATAAAGCCTACCAACATGGGCTAGAACTTAATCCTGCTAAACCAAAAAAGTCACCCAAACCATAAGGGTTCACAACATTATGAGATCGAATATCAAGGTAGTAAAACCAAAATCAAACATCCCATAAACATACATAGCAATAAGATAAAGCATTCAAGCACAGGCTATGTAAATCAAAAACTATCACAAGGAAAATTATAAATCAAATAATTTTATTCATAATAAGATAGTTTTATTCATAAAATAGACCTTACACAATTATTGAAAGAAATCAAAAATTAATGTCTATTTTCCTTCATAATTCTTGTGAAGATTGCTTTCAAAAACTGGATTCAAATTCTTCTGAGTACTTCCTTTTCAGTAGATGATTTGTTCATTTCAAACAGTTGAGAATGAAGATTAGCTAGTACTTCTTTTGAATCCTTTATCATCAGCTCATGATATCTAATGCAACCTTTAACAGTAAGAATCTGTTTTCTTAGAGAATCTTGAGAGTTATCATGAAGAGAGACATCATGAGTTTCAGTCATAACTGATGCACAGAGTGCTAAATCATCAAGAGATGACCCTTCTTTTACCGATTTCTCCATTGAAAATAAAATAGTCTTTTTTCGGACAGGAAGAAGGTATATAAGATTGGAGAAAATCAAGGAATAATTCGGTTTATGGAAACCGAAACTATTTTTCCCAAAAATAAACAGATGTGATCAACTTGCCCAGATTTATGCTTCCTCACAATCAGAATTTTGGGAAACAAGTGAGGATGCATCTTTCAACACAATCAATGCGTGTTGAGGTTAGAATTATTCTCACCATAGTTAACAAAGACATCCTTCGGATGACTTATAAACACAATAGACTGTGTTTCCTTTTGTTCTTTCTTTCTCTTGTAATTGCAAGAGTTTGCAATTTCCTTTTGAGATCTCATAAACTTACCAGTCTTCTTTATCCCCTTACGAAGATCTTTGATAAGTTTATTTCCAAGAAGGATTGTAGTGAGATTATTTTCTCCACATGAAGAACTTATCATGTTATCAGAAAAACTAGTTTCTGATTCTCTTGGTTTTTCACCCAATTTTTCTTGTTCAGATTTTACCATACGGGTTTTATCTGAAAGGAATTTCAAAAGGTTTTCAAGTACCGGGCTTAACCTTTTATTTTCCTTAATTTCCAACTCAAGTTTTTCTAGGAGTTGATTAGACTCACAGGATTTATCACTGTTAGAGTTAGCAAGAAGTGCATTACAATTAGATATTTCTTCATTGGATTCTTCCTCCGGAATATCATCAAGAGTGGAGACATATGTCTTGTTGCACTTATGAGTTCTTCTGCTGGGACAGTGTTTTGCCATATGTCCGAATCTACGGCACTTGAAGCATTCCACTTCATTATTACCCTTTTTATGGCAAAACGATAATGTATCAGGAACACGTTTATCAATAGATAAGATGTCCTTCATTCGTTGCGCTAAAAGCACAATAGTTGAGTCAAGCTCTTTTTCAACATATACCTTGTCCTCTTGGCAACGTTTCCCAGTTTGATTCTTCAGCAGAATTTCTCTATCAAAGATCTTTAACTTTCCTACAAAAGAGCTTCGAGAAAGTATAGAAATATCATTACCTTCTAGTATGGTATGTTTCTTAGACTCGTATCTGAATGGTAACGATCTGAGAATTTTGCATACTATTTCCTTTTCAGGTATGGCCTTTCCAAGGAAAAAAGATGCATTAACAATCTCAGAAAGTTTAAAGTTAAACTCCTCGAAAGTATCGTTATCACCCATTTTGAGGTGTTCTCATTCAGATGAAAGGGAAACAATTCTAGCTTCTTTTTCAGAATCATCTCCCTCGAATAAAGTCTCAAGAATATCCCATGCTTCTTTAGAAGTCCTACAAGCCAGCACATGATGTAGAAGATCATGGCTAACTACATGTATGATGGCATTCAAACCATCAGAATTCTACTTTGCAAGAATTCTTTCTTCGTGAGTATAGAACGCTAAGCGTTTAAACACTGTTTCCGAATAATCCATCGGTTGTTGATATTCGTCTTAGATTAATAGCCAAGTATTGAAATCTCGGGATTGAAGAAAGGCTTTCATAGCATATTTCCACAATGGGTAGTTTGTCCCATTAAATCTTGGTGGTACGTTAACTGAATCACACAATAGATTCATTTTCTTATAGGTTGGATCACACCAAACACAGATTGTTAGATTTTTTCGTGTTTGCCTTCTCTGATACCAATTGAAAAGACGAGGGTACCCAAATATACCTCAATCTAAAACTTTTCCACCTATAAGTCCTTTCTCCGAAAGTGATTGTCTATGGACTGAGTCGAGACAATACAACAAATCGGTTCACACTTCGTGCGATCGTCTATGGATACGAGATCGAGACAATACGACAACAAGATAACTTGTGTGATTGACTATGGATACAAGATCGAGACAATACAACAACGAAGTATGTTTACTTGATAAATGGTTCGTACTTAACCAAACACAATAGGATTACTATCAAGTAAATAGGAATTAACGTTTGTGTATTTTACTTCTAATTATAATAAAAACAATTATAATTGTGGAAATAGAAAAGTAAAACACAAAGCAAGATTTTGTTAACGAGGAAACCGCAAATGCATAAAAACCCCGAGACCTTGTCCAGAATTGAATACTCTCAGGATTAAGCCGCTATACAAAATCAAACCAACTTCGTATAGTTGAGACCAAGCAACTAAACCTATAGTTCGCCTAGTTCCGTCTGTATCCCTGCGCCTCCAACTTGCAAATAAGTCACACACTTGGAACAATTCCTTTGGTTCGTATTCCAAACAGTAAAGGAACAACAAATCAGTTCGGTAACAACTCTTTTCAACCAAGTGATATGAGTTCGACAAAAGGCTCTTCTGTTTATTCCAATAAACTCCTTTGTCAGGTCCTTAGATCTATCCAATAACAACTACCAAAGTAATTGTCAAGATTTTTCAATCAATACTTTGAATCACAAAGAATTGTATTGATGCCGATCTACTCAACTAATCAATCCAATCTACCACAAGGATAAACAGATTATAGGTTGATCCTCTTTACCCGAAACAAGTATTGTGCACACCAAAGATTATGAACCCAAATCAGAAATCTTCAAAGTCTTCTTTGTCTTCAAATCTTCTTAGATATTAAATAAACACCTGCAAACAATCAACTTGAATCTCTTGTGATCAATCACGCACAGAACGGGGTCTGTTAACAATGGATTATCACAAGACGTCTTTAGATCTACAAACAGTCTAAAGATCCCCGTCGAAACTTCGATCTAGTTTGAGTGAATCTTATATCAGAAGAGAAGATTCTCAAGCATAAACAAACTAGGTGCAATCAAAGTTCAACAACCGTTAGTCAATCAAATCAATCGAAAAATAATAATAAACCGTAATTATCTAGTTTCCCACCAATGGTACTAATAGAGCTTCTCAATCCCAAAGAAGTCTTTAAACTGAGCGGCCGTAAGAGATTTCTCCTAATTAGGTTACTTTCCTCTCCGAATAGGCGGCTCCACCAGTAACAACACAACTAGGAGGTTTTGCTGGCTCTGAGGATTAGTTTGCTCGAAATGAAAACTTTGATATTTATAGACCAAGGAAGTTTGGACACCAAGTAATTTCCAAAACTGAAAATATTCTCAAGATATGCAATATATTCCAAATTCGGTTTCCATAATTCCTGGAAATGCTTTGTCCAAATAATGACCGAAATCTCACTAGAAAATCTCCAATTAGTAAATGCACATTACTAATTTTTATTTTCCAAATATAAAATTAAAAACCTTAATTAAAAGATTCTCAATTTATTTTTCGATCCGGGATTCTCCTTTAGCTATTAAGGAATATCTTTGAACCATAAAAGATAAGCGTTATTGCACATGTTCAAAGTATGTCGACATCTTTACTTTTTAAGTCCTCTTTCATACTTACACTCTTGGAATCGATTTTCCACACTTCCAAACAAGTTTAGAATCGGTTCGTCAGTCTTCCAAAACTACGTGATTGATTATCCTATCAAATCACCAAACATGGGTTTCACGGTTCTACCAAAACAAGTTTCGGTTCTACCTCAATGTGGGTACTGTAATTAGTCATACTATCTTTCCAAAAATTCGGTTGACTAGGTACTAGGATCGGTTCCCACATATATTTTGTATCTAACTTTTATTTGTTGCACATGTCCATAGGATCGGTTCCCAATGTCTAAAAACGTGTTGCACATGTTCATAGGATCGGTTCCCAATATCTAGAAACTTGCTGCACCTCATACAAGGATCGATTCCCCTCTTGTGATCGGTTGCACCTCTTACTAGGATCGGTTCCCCTTTGCCTAGAATTGGTCATACCAATAACACTAAATCGATCATACCATCTCAGGTGATTACTTAAGATCGGTTTCACTAATAAAAGTCATACCAATAACAAAAGTCTGGCCTTATGAATAGTTTTACCAAGAACATAAACAAGTCATGAACGGTTATACTAATCACACATATTGGTAGTTCAAAAGATATGCAATGAATAATAATACCAATAAGCCTAACGATTTCCCTTTCGATTCACAAAACAAGTTCATGAATTTACTTCCTTTAAACGAATGTAAAATATTGTTTCCTATGATGAAGTCTTCACCTCATACCCATACATAATCACAATAGCATTAAAACGATTAAGTCGATGTCTTATATAAGAAGTTCAAAAGATAAGCGTTATACTTCGTATTGTATTCCTTAATACTACGTCTAACTAGAGTATAATCATTCATAGCTTCGCAGTTTTGTTTTCAATATGCATGACTTGAAAGACACGTTAGGGAATGAAACAGTTCAATTAAAATATTACTAACCTCAAGTGGAAGGATGATGTTGTCGTTGTAGCTCCGTACTTCTTCACATTCTTCAAGTCTTCACGTAATACTTGTAATGTCTCATTGTTTTGTGGTAAAAACTGTTTCTGCTGGTTTTGGTAAATTTGGGTATGTTGATGAGAAACGAATTTAGACCTAAACAAATGCACTGCACGGGAGTACTTTAGATTCGAGAGATCAATATGTACAATCCTGGCCTAAACCAAGAAATGGCCGTTCTAGTCTTCCTTCAGTCACAAAGTGAAGGAGAAGGGTTGGTCTTAGGGAAGGAAGCAAAGAAGGTGTTGAGACCAGAATGGTTAATTATGAAGGTGTGGCTATTTTATGACTTGTATTAGAATGTGGAACTGGCTTGCGGAATGTAAGCTATCAGTTTTTTTGTGTTTTTATGGATACTTATGTTGTTATTAACAAAAAAACTGTTATTGGTCGAAATAGGTAGAAACCTATTTATACAAGTCATAATTGAACGCACCCTGATATCGTAGGAAGTAGGAGTAGTAGAGTGATGGAAAAGTGGGGTAATGTGTAAATGCTAGAAACCACGTCCCCACTATGAAGGAGACGGGTTAACTTACACCAACTACTTCTTGCCGCCACTAACTGCCCGCTTTCTTGACACTTTCTTATAATGGGCGTGTTGCACGCTGCACGCCGTAAACCACCATACCAATACCCTGATGAGCATCCCCCAGTTTGTGACATGTTTGATGTCTCGAGTATTTTCGTGGAAAATATGCAGTAGATTGCTGAGTGGGTCCCGTATGCAAGACATAGTTATTTTATTAATTGTACGCCATCTAGGTGGCGGATAGCCATGTGTGGCAAGTAAGTCAGGAGACTTGCCGCGGAAGAATGGCGTGTGACGCTATTAGGTTAGTCTTGGTTGGTCACTTAAGACTGACCATAGGCCGGTCAATTCCGTGGCGAATTTGGACGGATGAGATTGTAATTCATGAGAGAAGGTGGCCGTTGATTATGGCCACATTCCGTTGGCAACTGGTGATGACATAGTGGCGCTAGTGGCATGGTGGCATGATTGGCACATGCCAGTGGCATAGTGGCGCGAATAGTGCCTGGCGTAGCCGCGGTCGTTATATCTTGGCATATTGGTGTTGAATCCAACTATGGCTTGGAAATATTGGCTCTAGTTGCCATATCAAACTTAATGCCCTAGGTAGCATTATTTGGCATGGTTGGCGTAGCAACCTTACTTAAATTAGGGTTTGGCATGCCAAAACCCTAATTAGCGCGTGTGGCATGTGGCCGTGGCACGGTGACATTCTTTGTGCAGATGGTGTCATGGCCGCGTCAAAGGAATTATTGCAAGACACTAATGTGGGAACGACCACAGGCGCAAGGATAGCCATGGGTGGCCATACATGGCGCCATTTTTAGGGTTTCCTGGGTCCCGCATGGCTGGTGGCATGTTGTGGGGCCAAAGTGACGTAATTTGGGCCACGACTTGAAATTAGGGTTTCGACTAGTGCCGCTAAAGCAAAAGTCGTGCTTCTGATTAGAATACCCTAATTGAAGTCCGTTATGGCGTTGTCCACGAACATAAAGTGGGTTAGCACATAGCTGCGCCATTTGTGGCACATTGGCATGTTACTGCTGCGGAGTGGCATGTTGGCATGCCGATTAGCATGTTGGCGTGGCATGGCACGTTTGGCATGTCGATTAGCATGTTGGCGTGGCATGGCCATTTGGAATGGTTTAGCCTTTTATGCGCGTGGCGGCTTTAGAACGACCTAATTGGTCAATAGAAAAGGGGCCAGACAAACATAGGGAGTGGCCACATCTCTAGTGCGCGTGGCACATTTAAAGCGACCTGATTGGCCGATAGGAAGGAAGGCCGGCAAGTATGGGCCTGGACACGTCTCATGTGCATGTGGCGGATTTAGAGCGACCTGATTGGTCAATGGGGAAAAGGAGGGCCAGCAAGCAGCATGGGGGCGTGGCTATCTGCAGGTGGCGCCGGCTAGCCTATGGTACGGCCACACCTCCCTTTGTTGCTGCTCCTATTTTCCAAGGATCCTCTTTTATTCCTTGTTTTCTGATTTCGGGTAGGACTTTGCACCTACTAATCCATGGCGGATCAATTTCCTAGTCTGCCTAGGTTTAGTTTCGACCAGTAGGGTCTGATATACTGCGCAGGGCGCAAAAAACCTAATTTTTTTCAAATTAATTAGGTTGATATTGAATCTTATGAATTATCACAAAATTGACTGGGTTCTGCGTGTTGACACAGAGTTATTTATTGCTAGAGAGCAGCATGCTTTTTTACTGAGTACTTTTATGCAAACCTCAACCTTGATACTTCGGGAAATTTATGCTACTTAGCTGCGAGTGAACACTAATTGTCATGTCATATCAATATTAAGGGTTCAACTGTGGAACACAGCACAGAAAGTATTCAGTGAGTCCTATATTAATTAATAATACAGGCAGGGTGTCGAAATTTACAGAATATCTGGGATTGTTGCTACATGCACCATTCTGGATAATTTTCATGTAAATATATTGAATTGCTCAATTAATGCGCAAATGAAGAGGTTGTTTACTCATCACTTTTACATGGCTCTGTCTCTTTGCAGAATAACAGCATAATAAATGCAGGGTTTTATAATTTTAGCCCTGAACTAAAAACCACCATCAACATTAAGATCCCTGCTTAGCGCGTAATAGTGACACTATTGCAGGGTAAGCATTAGATGGTGATAGACGAGAACAAACTGAAAAGGTGAGGCATGTAGGGATTACCAGGAAATCTTGATCGACCTTTGGCGATAGGCCTGTGCGTGGCTGGCGTTTTTGTGCCTTGATTGGGCCAAGGAGCCTTTGTGCAGGCTCAGCTGCCCATCTTTATGCAAGGTCCAGGAAGGAATTCCTCTTTTACTCAAATTCCAAAAGCGCTACGTGTGTAAAAAGGAATCACTTTTGCACTTCTTCCTTGTCTTATCTGCTCGTCCCTCTTCATGCTTTCTTCTGCGGTGGCGAGCTTCTTGCCGTCAGCAGCCCAGATGAGTCAATTATCCCAGATAGATAAGCGTCTAACCAGTTAATATCCCGTATCTAGAGCCTTTATATGCGGCAGGTAAAGAGTTTTTCTCTTTCAGGTTTCATCAATTTGTGTAATATAAAAGAGCACTTTGAGCCTTTCTTGCCATATCGATCACCACAGAATTGCATTCATCTTCTTTTCAGGTATTGCTTCATATCTTCTTGCGGTTTTTCTTTTGTTTTCTTTTACCACGTAGGTTGTTGATGCAAACATAATGCTTCTCTGCAGTATATGATGGGAACTCCTAGTGATGATTATTCTTCCAATTCTTCGGAAAAAAGATTTGAAGTCGACAAACCCAGGGTTTCTGCGTTCGAGGAAGTATTAAACAAAATTGATCCTTTGTTTCGTGAAGTTGGTCGGGCCATACAGGTATGCCTCTCACTCATTTACGCATTGTTCGAGGGTGTGTTCAAGCTTTCATGGATTCGGTTGACATGGAGGAGAAGTGGAGATGTGACGAAGCGTCCCAGCGTGATGAGGCGTCTCAACGTGACGAAGCGTCTCAGCGACCAAATGCCAGGGCTAAAAGGTTTGTTGCTCGAATGAAGAGACGAAGGGTCGAGCATAAGAAACCTCTAGGCGGGAATAAGCTTGATTACCCTGTTCATAACGGTATCGTAATCCTTGACTCTGATGTGGACGAACCGGCATATCCTCAAGAGGCTGTTGAAGCAATTTCTGAGAAAGATGTTAGTGCGGCTCACGAGAAGGAGACCGAAACGGCTTCTGGAGAGGATGCCAAAGCTGCTGTTGGAGAGGCTGAAGCGACCGTTGGAGAGGGTGCTGGAGCATCCGTGAGAGAGGGTGCTGGAGCAGCCGTGGGAGAGGGTTCTAGTGGAGGCACCACTGATCTTGGCATTGATATTGATAACTAGTTTTTCATTTTGTTATTTCCTTTCGTAGAAGAACAATCTTTTCGTAGCTCGTAGATGTTTTTAATACTCCAGGTTTTTCTTTCGTTCATGTGGACAGAGCCAGGGCTTTACTAAGTAATATATTTTTTCATTCATACTGCTTTGATAATTTATATCTTTGATTGGATGAATGAACAAAATCTCCCGATTGAAAAAGAATTCAAACCCCTTTGCGAAAAACAAGTTCTTCCATTCTTCTAGAGCGATTCAGCAAATGGGAAGACACAGCACATAAATAGTGCGATGAGAAGTCAGCACACCAATAGTGCTGGCCGGCATGTCACGTTCTCTCCCCTTGACCACTTCCACAATAATGTCTCCACATGCCAGCGTCGGCAACAGTAACCCAAAACAGGGGAAATAATAATAATGGTTAAGGATTTGACCGACCTTCTATTTGATTTTCCCTTGCAAATCACACACTTTGGGGCATCTGTGGCATGCCGCCTGGGTATGTAGAAGCATGGGCTGTCACGAACTAGGAAACACGCCATGAGAAGCGAGGAAATCTTGTCGGGCGCAGGTTGTAGCCGCCTGTTCTTGAAAGAAGGCATCCGTGCCACCGCTTGATGATCTTCTTCCTTGCATATTCCCCTCTTCAATATTTTTGAATGATATAAGATATCTCTTGTAGGGTTTGATTTTTTATGGTTTCGAATTGATGGGTAATGACTTGTGATGGTTTGGATTTACTTGGTACTTTTCCTTTGAGATGATTCAGGAAAACTTATTTTAAAAGAACCGATACTTTAATTAACCGATAAATTGAAACCCTAACTATGAATGCAAGCAGTGCAATCATTTTGGAGGAATTACAGATATTACATCAAAAGGGAAATTGCTGGAGGAAATACTAAGAGGAATTTTGAGGCCATGGGCGGCGTGACACCTTAGGATTTGAAGGGTTTGAGCCACCGGGCGTGTATTACTACGCCTTCTAACTTTTCAGCATTGATGAGCTTGCAGTAGCCTCCCAGAATAACTTCTGCCACTAGGTACGGCTCATCTGTGGAATCGGACGAAGGAGGCTAAGCAGCAACTTTCACTACCATATCTCCAACTTGAAATGGGTTTTGATGTTGCACGGCTACTTGATTCTTAGATTCATTATTTTTAACTAAAACAGCTTCCAAACTTTTGATATAATATTTGAAGGGCCCAACATTCCATTCACATCTCCTAGTGACGCCAGGGTTGATAATTGGATCGAGTCCCCAGGCCTGGACGAGAGGAGAAGTGATTGGTTGCAGAAAGGGTTGTTCAATAAGACTTACTTGTGTTAAAAATCTGTGGATGAACATCGACGGGCTCTCTCCAGGAAATTGGGTTACATTGGCAAGTTGTTGATACGGCAGCATATAATCCTTAGGGTTGGATGGCTTGTTGGAAATCCTTTCAGGTATAGACACTGGCAGAGGACATACTCCTAACTTTTCTTTATTGTTATGCACCCACGAGTGCCCCAGAACCATATCATAATTTGGACATTATTTAATAATGTGGAATTTGCCGTGTGATAGAGCATCTCCCACCTTGATTTCGAGGTTAATGTACCCGTAAGCATTTATTGCTTCACCTTCTGGGTTTCTGATCACAATTGGGGAGTAAGTAGCCTCCTTCTTTGAAATTCCTGCGGCTCTCAGAGTCTTGACGGTGACGATGTTGAAGTCGGAGGCCGTGTCAATCAGCGTGCTATCGAACTCGATATTTTTTAGGCAAGCAGTGGTCAGCAGTCCCCAGTTGCATTTTCCAACAGTGTTTCCCGAGAGAGGTTGGGATTTGGGAGTGGTTTCTTCGACAAAAAAAGCCGCTTGCCCGACACAACGCGATTGAGGGCTGCAAATATGTCTTGATGCCGCGCTTTGGAAAAATAGAGGATTTTGCACACATGCTGCATCATGGACTGCACGGTTTTGTGAATAGAGTCCCCAGATAGCATACATATTCTAACTAGAAGATGATCTCTGTGAACTCCCTCGTTGCCCAGTTGAAGTTCTCCCGCATCCACCTTTTCCTTGAAAATGCGTTTCAACTTATTGCATTCATTGGTCGGGTGATGGACGAACCTGTGGTAATGGCAATACTTAGGATTTTTCATTTCCTCTTCAGTTGGCGGGAGCCTGATAGGAGGCTGTTTGATAGCATCTTCTTGAATCCATGCTTCCAAGAGTTCAATTACTTCCTCGATTGGAAATGGGAAGTCTATGGCAGCTTCTCCGGCTTCTTGGTGTTGCACAAGAGTTTTAGTCATAATTTTCTGAGTTGGAGCTGCCTGATGTGCCGGTACTGCACGTTTGGGTTGTTGTTCCGCAGCTGGAGCTTTCCTTTTTCCTCCTTCACCCACTACGCTTACAGAGGGTCCAGTGTTATATTGTTTATTGATGAGGCGTATGTTTCCTCGAGCGTGAATCTTCACTCCTGGATGGTCTGGTCCTTTATAATAGTGCTGGTTCCGTTGTAACTGACCGCTTGGCAGCTTCGTGGAGTTCAGAGAATGTCTGGAAACGTAGATTCTCCAGCAAAGCACGATAAATGGGAACCATTCCGTTAATGCACGACTCCACCAATTGTTGTTCAGTCACGTTTGGGTCATGACAGTCCAGTGCCTGAATTCTTAATCTCTTGACATAATCATTTGGATGTTCATTGTTTCGTTGAAATATCCTTCCTAAGTCTGAAAAGGTGATTTGTTCAGACACGAAGAAATACTTCTTGTAGAAAGCTGTAACCATGTCACACCAGTTGGATATGTTTTTTGGTGCGATGTTGTTGTACCAGGTGTACGCTCTTCCGGTAAGTGATTTTGAAAATTCCTTCAGACGGAGAACATGATTGTATTCATGCTCTCCCAAAGATTCCATAAAACGAGAGATATGTTCACGCGCATTACCAGTACCATCATAAAGGGAGAATTGAGGAGAAGAATATCCCCTCGGAAGAGGAACTCTTTGCACATCAGGAGGATATGGAGGTTGATGCTGGTGCATGTCCACCGGGTTTTCTTTGTCTCGATTTCGAAGAAGTCGTTCCAAATCTTCACGCGTTATGAAATTGGATGGTTGATTCCTCCCCAATGGTCGTTCAGGAGCAAAACGAGCCTCTTCATCTACAAAGGCGCATCCTGCTGAGGTACTGGCGCCATGAGTATTAAAAGTACTCCTTATTGGCTCCATTTTGGGTTGGCGTGGTTCCTGTGGTAGCCGCTCCGTTAGTGTCTTGAGGAAAGTAAGTACCTCATTTTGAGTTGAAGCCATATCCGTCTGAGCCTAAGCAAGAACTTCTTGTCTTTCCATCAAATCAGCGATGGTAATAGGGGGTTGGCTTCCTATGGCTTCTCTAGTCTTTCATCCTGACGTGGGAGTGGCAGCAGCTCTGGTAACAATCGGGGCGTTACGCTCGAAAAAATATTGGGGGTGGCGGCAGCGGCTCTGGCTTTGGTGATTGGAGGTGTAATTCCTGAGGGAACGTTTCCTGCACCGCCGGTGTTGGTGGTAGAGGCTGTAGTGCCGCGGGTGTTGATCGTGCTGACAGGTGTACGTTGATGTCGCCGGAAGGAATGTTGACACCAGGGACATTTTCAGCGCCGGTAACATCAGGATTTGTTGCTGACCCAGATCTGAGATCTACCATCTTGAAATTGGAAGAATTGAAAAATGAAATTGGAAATTGATATTGCAACCGAGAGATTAATCTCCAACTGTGGTCGCCAGTTGTTTTGGGGTAAAAACTGTTTCTGCTGGTTTTGGTAAATTTGGGTGTGTTGATGAGAAACGAATTTAGACCTAAAAAAATGCACTGCACGGGAGTACTTTAGATTCGAGAGATCAATCTGTACAATCCTGGCCTAAACCAAGAAATGGCCGTCCCAGTTTTGCTTCGGTCACAAAGTGAAGGAGAAGGGTTGGTCTTAGGGAGGGAAGCAAAGAAGGTGTTGAGCCAAGAATGGTTAATTATGAAGGTGTGGCTATTTTATGACTTATATCAGAATGTGGAACTGGCTTGCGGAATGTAAGCTATCAGTTCTTTTGTGTTTTTCTGGATACTTATGTTATTGTTAACAAAAAAACTGTTGTTGGTCGAAATAGGTGGAAACCTATTTATACAAGTAATAATTGAACGCACCTTGATCTCGTAGGAAGTGGGAGTAGTTGAGTGATGGAGAAGTGGGGTAATGTGTAAATGCTAGAAACCATGTCTCCACTATGAAGGAGACGGGTTAACTTACACCAGCTCCTTCTTGCCGCCACTAACTGCCCGCTTTCCTGACACTTTCTTATAATGGGCGTGTTGCACGCCGCACGTCGTAAACCTCCAAGACAATACCATGATGAGTATCCCCCAGTTTGTGACATGTTTGATGTCTCGAGTATTTCGTGGAAATATGCAGCAGATTGCTGAGTGGGTCCCGTATGCAAGACCTAGTAATTCTATTAATTATACGCCAGCTAGGTGGCGGATAGCCATGTGTGGCAAGTAAGTCAGGAGACTTTCCGCGGTAGAATGGCATGCGATGCTATTAGGTTAGTCTTGGTTTGTCACTTAAGACTTACCATAGGCCGGTTAATTCCTTGGCGAATTTGGACGGCTGAGATTGTAATTCATGAGAGAAAGTGGCCATTGATTATGGCCACATTCCGTTGGCACCTGGTGATGGCATAGTGGCGCCAGTGGCATGGTGGCACGATTGTCACATGCCAGTGGCATAGTGGCGCGAATACCGCCTTGCGTAGCCGCTGTCATTATATCTTGGCATATTGGTGTTGAATCCAAATATGGCTTGGCAATATTGGCTCTAGTTGCCATATCAAACTTAATGCCCTAGGTAGCATTATTTGGCATGGTTGGCATAACAACCTTACTTAAATTAGGGTTTGGCATGCCAAAACCCTAATTAGCTTGTGTGGCATGTGGTCGTGGCACGGTGACATTCTTTGTGCAGATGGTGTCATGACCGCGTCAAAGGAATTATGGCAAGGCCATAATGTGGGAACGACCACAGGCATAAGGATAGCCATGGGTGGCCATAGCATGGCGCCATTTTTAGGGTTTCCTGGGTCCCGCATGGCTGGTGGCATGTTGTGGGGCCAAAGTGACGTAATTTGGGCCACGACTTGAAATTAGGGTTTCGACTAGTTCCGCTAAAGCAAAAGTCGTGCTTATGATTAGAATACCCTTATTGAAGTCCGTTATGGCGTTGGCCACGAACAGAAAGTGGGTTAGCACGTAGCTGCGCCATTTGTAGCACATTGGCATGTTACTGCGGCAGAGTGGCATGTTGGCATGCCGATTAGCATGCATGAAACGTTTGGCATGCCGATTAGCATGTTGGTGTGGCATGGTTTAGCCTTTTATGCGCGTGGCGGGTTTAGAACGACCTGATTGGTCAATAAAAAAGGGGACGGCCAAACATAGGGTGTGGCCACATCTCTAGTGCGCGTGGAGCATTTTAAGCGACCTGATTGGCCGATAGGAAGGAGGGCCGGCAAGTATGGGACCGACAACGTCTCATGTGCATGTGGCGGATTTAGAGCGACCTTATTGGTCGATTGGAAAGAGGAAGGCCGACAAGCAGCATGGGGGCGTGGCTATCTGCAGGTGGCGCCGGTTGGCCTATGGCACGGCCACACCTCCCTTTGTTGCTGCTCCTATTTTCCGCGGATCCTCTTTTATTCCTTGTTTTCTGATTTTGGGTAGGACTTTGCACCTACTAATCCAAGGCAGATCAATTGCCTAGTCTGCCTTGGTTTAGTTTCGACCAGCGGGGTCTGATATACTGCGCAGGGCACAAAAAAACTAATTTTTGCAAATTAATTAGGTTGATATTGAATCTTGTGAATTATCACAAAATTGACTGGGTTCTGCGTGTTGAAACAGAGTTATTTATTGCCAGAGAGCAGCATGCTTTCTGACTGAGTACTTTTATGCAAACCTCAACCTTGATACTTCGGGAAATTTATGTTACTCAGCTGCGAGTGAACACTAATTGTCATGTCATATCAATATTAAGGTTTCAGCCGTGGAACACAGCACAAAAAGTATTCAGTGAGTCCTATATTAATGAATAATACAGGCAGTGTGTCGAAATTTACAGAATATCTGGGATTGTTGCTACATGCACCATTCTTGATAAATTTCATGTAAATATATTGAATTGCTCAATTAATGCGCAAATGAAGAGGTTGTGTACCCATCAATTTTACATGGCTCTGTCTCTTTGCAGAATGACAGCATAATAAATGCAGGGTTTTACAATTTTAGCCCTGAACTAAAAATCACCATCAACACTCATATCCTAATACTTTCAAGCTAACCTATACGAAGTTGACTCTAGTATATAATCAAGCGACTCTTTAAATGAGTTTTGATTCACTAAAATATGACAACCAAACTTGACATACCAACGCTTGTTGGGTTCAACCGAGCTATGCTATAACAATGAGTACTTAGATAATGGTCCCTTTGAGTAGGTGAGAACCTTGTAGGTGGATGATGTCTCCCTGTTGTCGAGTTTATAAAATCCAGTATAGATTTCCTTATTTGCACATCATTCGCTCCAGGAGGCTTCGAGTCTTCATACAATGTTGATTTTCGACGCTTGATCCCAACCTTCAAAGCTAACGGATAAGGAATGCAAAAGGAATCACCTTATTTGGAGTTTTTATGGCCGGTCTTCCATACATGGACATTTGCAGTTTGTAATCCCGTGTAATTTTGAAACTCCATGAACTTCAGTAAAAGACCTATATCTCTTAGCCGGTGTATCCATTTGATACGCCCTTTTAGTATGTCGTAGTAGAGACATAGACAAAAATTTATTATGAAGGATACATTGTCCCGTTCCTCATCGATGGTTGACGATTTTATGAACTTACGAGAGCATCTTGTAAGCTGTATAGCCAAAACTAGTATTATGACTGCAAGTACTTGTTTGTCTCAGGCTTGCTTGTAGATTGATGGCATCACCTTGAGAATTATTGATGTAACATCTTTTCCGTAATTAACCTGATCGAAATTTCCGGTGACAGAGGTGGAGTCCCCATGTCATGGGTGTGATCAGGTAAGGAAAGACATGCCAGTTGATGTCTTTTTATGTTGTTATCGTTTCTGTTGCTCCGAGGCTAAAGTAAGAGATGGAATTGAAGTTGAAGCCCTTGTTGGTGTCTGGACTGTTGAGTACCAATTAAAATGTTCTTTAAACTCTTGAGATCGGATGGAATGAAATTGTGTTTATTTCAACTCTTTAGCTCATAGGCTTATTCGCCCTTGTGACTGCGATGATGATATGTTTGGAATGCTCGTATGGGCAGAATCTTCCGGTGGTATTGGGTGAAGTAGACGAGCTCCGTTGCCGACCTGTTATCATTATTTCAACAAGCGACATCCTTTGAACTATCTTCCGAATCTTGGATTGTTGTATGGAATGGGATGCGATGAGCAGTCCCCAGTCATATTTTTGTTTGGTTACTAGAGCTGTATTTCTTGAGTTGGCTCGGGAATACAGTGCGGTCTTGTCAGGAGTTGTAGATGCGTACTAGATCCGATGGCGTGAAGATATCTCCGCGGCGTACTTTTGGAGGGTAAGAAATCCTCATCAAATTTGCGTCTCCCTGGTTGTCCATCTTCTATGAGCTGGAGAGATGTTTGTTGAAGAGTCTCGGAACATTCACAGGAACAATAGTTCTGTTTTACTGTTGATCATCAGGCGGGTCCCTTGATAGTAACTTCTGCAGCTGAGGTGCGTCGGATTTGGCTTTGCTCAAGGATGATACGGC
This sequence comes from Papaver atlanticum, assembly GCA_023531105.1. Lineage (NCBI taxonomy): Eukaryota > Viridiplantae > Streptophyta > Magnoliopsida > Ranunculales > Papaveraceae > Papaver > Papaver atlanticum. The sequence continues at coordinate 185,526 of JAJJMB010003271.1, read as the reverse complement.
CATTAGTATCTATGGATCTTCATTCAAGATCTTTGATCAGGCACATGTACGGCTTCATGTCGAGAAATTCCTGTGGGTCGTAAATCTTTGACAGTGATGATGTTGACATCTGATCCAGCATCAATAAACGTCTTCTCAAATTCAACTTGCGTGATATGGGCGGTTGTGAGAAATCCCCGGTTGGACTTCATATCATTCTTGTTGATCCCGGTCTCATAGACAGTAAAAATGCGGGGGTCTAACAACCACACCCAATAATTCGTTTGGAAATCTGAGAGGACTTACTCCAATACACTTTCTAGAGAATCAACTAGACAGACAGACTTAATCTAGAATAAAGTATATCAAAGAGCTTAATATCTCTAACTCTTAATTCAATCCGCAATCAGCAAATAGAAATCTGCGAGCCTGATTGAATATAAGAGGAGTTACTTGAACGGTACCAAAGACCAATATTCAAGTGTTAATCAATGTAAATCAACAATCAAAGGTTGGATATTCTAATTGATTGATCTTAACGCACAACCTGTGATATTTCAATTATATAACAAAATATAATGCGGAAAAGAAATAACACAGACACCAGAATTTTGTTAACGAGGAAAACCGCAAATGCATAAAAACCCCTGGACCTAGTCCAGTTTGAACACCACACTGTATTAATCCGCTACAGACACTAGCCTACTACCAATGAACTTCGGAATGGACTGTAGTTGAACCCTAATTAATCTCACATTGATTCAAGGTACAGTTGCGTTCCTTACGTCTCTGATCCCAGCAGGATACTACGTACTTGATTCCTTTAGCTGATCTCACCCACAACTAAGAGTTGCTACAACCCAAAGTCGAAGACTTGATAAACAAATCTTTCTTACACAGAAAAGTCTATAGATTGAATAAATCTGTCTCCCACAGAAATACCCAAGAGTTTTTGTTCTGTCTTTTGATAAATCAAGCTGAACAGGAACCAATTGATAAACCGGTCTTATATTCCCGAAGAAGAGCCCAGTATTATCAATCACCTCACAATAATCTAAATCGTATGATGGCGAAACAAGTTATTGTGGAATCACAAACGATGAGACGAAGGTATTTGTGACTACTTTTATCTTGCCTATCGGAGATATAAAATCTCGAGTCAATTATTCCAATTGTACTCAACACGATAGAAACAACAAGATCAGATCACGCAACTACAAGAGAATAGTTGGGTCTGGCTTCACAATCCCAATGAAGTCTTCAAGTCGTTAACCTACAGGGTCTCGAGAAGAAACCTGAGGTTAAAGGAGAATCGACTCTAGTTATGCAACTAGTAACACATAGGAGGTGTGGGGATTAGGTTTCCCAGTTGCTAGAGTTCTCCCTTATATAGTTTTCAAATCAGGGTTTGCAATCCAAGTTACCTTAGTAACAAAGCATTCAATAATCACCGTTAGATGAAAAACCTGATTCAACCAAGCTAAAATCTTTCAACCGTTAGATCAAACTTAGCTTGTTACACAAAAATGAAATGTACCCTCATTTAGGTTTATGTAGTCGTACCTAAATGTGTACACCATGTTGGTTCACAAATAGTTAACCGAGGTTAGCCATATGATTACTCTCATATCAACCTTATTCATCTTAACCATAACTAGTTCAAATGACTCAAATGAAACTAGTTAATGAGTTGTTCAATTGCTATATTCTCATGGATTATACAAGAACACAATTGAAGCAAAATCGGTTTGATTCACTCGAATCAATACATGAACATTATATCCACGGTTTGCAAAGATTGCATTCCTTAAGATTTAAATGTTTAAGTTCATGAACAGACCGATTTGATAAAAATAACCAGCTTAAGTATGCGTACGGGTATGCGTACTTAAGCAACCGGATTTTTAGTTTGTTAAGTTTCCAAACTCAGCAGAAATTCTCGGTTTGAAAACTTCCGCCAGTATGCGTACGGGTACGCATACTTAAGGTGACTAGTTTAGGAGTTTGTAATTCCCAAACCCAACAAATATTTTGGGTTCGAAAACTTCCGCCAGTATGCGTACGGGTACGCATACTTATCTTGTCTCCTTCACCAATTTTCTATACACACATATGCATACACTTGGCTCCCGGTTTATGGATTTATACACTAATGTGCGAACACACTATATATGCTTATATCCAAAGATGGTTACATTATCAACTCTACATTCCAATCATTGAAACATTCTTCTATAATGACAATAGCCGTTTTCACACACTATTAGCATCAAAGCAATTTTCAAGTTATTGAAATATCAACATGACTTTCGTCACGAGTAAAGATGAATATGGCTAAAGCGAAAGCTTGCCAACACATATTTCGAGAAATATGTAAGCGAGATATACTCAGCTCGAAATCTCAAATGTGTATAGTAGAAAACTATATCGTAATACGACTTATGTCTCAATATAGGAGATAGAGTAGAAATAGACTTTCCAAGTGATAGATGAGTTTAAGTCTCCACATACCTTTTGTCGATGAAGTTCCACAAGCTCCCCTTAGTAGTTCTTCATCTTCAAATGATGAACTCCGAGAAATCTAAGCTCAACTACACTATCTATGTCCTAGTCCGAGACATCTATAAATAGGCTAGAAATCAAGACTTATAGTTTTGATCACTAACATTGACAAACATGCTTGAGATAGCAACGCATGCGAGTTCAACCGAGCAATGCTCTAACAATCTCCCCCTTTGTCAATTTTAGTGACAAAACCATCAATACATATGGATTACAAAATAAATAAAAATTGTAGCTTCTTATTCACATGCTTGATCTCCTTGGCATCTTCAACATAACTCGAAATCTTCGTCACTTCCAAGTACTCCAATGATTCCAAAGGTTGTAATTTTAGCACCATCGTTAATTGAAGATCCGTAGCTATAACAATGAGAAAACAAATGCTCTCAATCATTGTTATACAGTGTCATAGTATTATTACACAGCATCAAAGTTCAATTGGATCACAACTTTGACAATAACACTATGGTGATATGTATCACTCCCCCTTAGTCAATACTTCATCTCAACATGAAAACCACTCCCCCTTACATAATGATCTGTAAATCATATGTATTTGTAGTGTGAACTACACATTAATTATCCCCCTTTTTGTTGAAAAAATTGGCAAAGGTACGAAAATTAGTGGGATCCTAATGAAATTTCCATGGAGATACTTCATGATCAAAGGTGTATTAACATACCAACAAATTTAGATGCAATCATATAGCCGAAGCTAAATGCATTCATCAAGGAGTTTATAAATATAAAAGATAACCCCTATAATATTCCACAGCCGCACTCCCCACAAAGATATAGAAATTAAGCACAAGTTCAAAAGAACTCTCCCCCATAAAATGTCATTTCCGAAAGAACAACAAAGGCGACCTTACTTTCACAAGAAAAGAAGGATTTCTTTGGACATAACCAAATCACATGAAAACATGAATTTGAATCCAAAGTATTCAATTGAATTAACCAAAAGAGAATCCATGATTAATCCAATCGAAATGCACAACTAAATTAACCACAAGAAAACCCATGATTAATTCAATTGGAATACACAACTAAATTAACCATAAGAAAGTGATCAATTCGATTGGTCATACTCGTCATAAGAAAACTTACGGAGCAACAACTAAACTGACCACAAGAGAATGATCAATTCAATTGGTCATGCTCAAACATATGAAAACTTATGGAGCAACACAGTATATGCACAAATGCGGATCGGAGATTGACCAAATACTGCGGAATAAATAAGGATTCATTCTATTTTTCATCACTATTTGCACAATGACATTTAATAGACTTAATCCTTGTAAACAAAAGTTTTATCCTTTATTTTTATCAATGAAATGACATAAAAGGCTTTAACTTTTGTTTGTCAAAAGTTCGTTCTATCTTTTATCAACACATTCATATCGACATATAATAGAGATAACTTTTGAACAAGTATGGGACAGTCACAGGTTCACGGATGTAAACAACATATCCCATAACAATTTGCAATATATAAAATCATAAAGATTAAAACTGCAAAAATCATCTTCCAAATAACTTAGAATTTAAATAAATAAATCTAAAAAAATTGAAGATGAAATTCGTTGGACATAGCTGTGTGTACTCACAATAATGGCTATTCCAAACTCTAGTTAATCTTCTTAAAAACACAAGAATAAAATTCTCATAAGAAGTTTCCTACACAACAAGACGAACTCATAATGCACATATAAGATGATTTGTCTTTAGAGGGTAGAATCAATCTTTTTCGCACGGATTTAAACCAAGAATAGCTACCAAAGGCGTATAAAAAGATTTTCTTAACAAAGAAGAACATACAAAGTCATTAATGACCATGCACCATAGTTCACATAAGATGATTGTGAACATTCAAGAATCCCATAGCAATGCGTACTACTGCCCATTCTTGAACTTCCTTCTTTGTGATTCACCAACAACTTTCTTGTAAAAGCTACAAATGAGCTTAGAAGAGTTGTACTCCAATAATACAAGTTCCCAAGTCCAAGAGAAGTAGAACAAGTGCGACGAAACGGAGCAAAACACTCAAAAACAAGATTCGGGACAAAGACCAATCTTAACTCATCCAAATCCAAGAATTCTCATCACCATTTTGAATAGAATTCAAATAGGAAGAGAATGCAAAAAGAATGAGGTCATTCCGAGTTCGGACGAAGAATATACGACCAAAACAAGTTTACCGAATATCGACGTCTATGGGAAAGTATGCATACGGGTATGCAAACGGATTTTCAGTATGCAAACTGGTATGCAAACGAATTTCCCTGGATTTTATTACAAAAACTCATTTGTAAACTGGTGTGCATACCTGAAGTGTACCATGAAGGCCAAAACCTCCCGAACAACTATTTTCGAACCGGAACATTTAAGAATCTTAAACACAAATTAAGTTAGGTAGACGTGAACGATACACAAGGTACATAGATCATCATAAGTACTCTAAGCAAATAAAAACACAAATCTTGCTCAAGTTTATAGACATACCTTTTTAGAAGAATCCAATCGAATTCTACAGCCTTACCCAACATAATCTGTGCGCCCCAATTCTCGTGCTTTCCTCACCGTATACATAGCAGGGCATTCCTTGGTGAGGATGCACTAACAACACACTCAAGTTGTGTTGAGGTGAGCAATGTCCTGCTCACTACAAGTGAATTTTTGATTATCATGAAAGAGATCGCTTTTAGAACCTTTCATATCCAAATCCATCTTTCCAAAGAACTTTTTAAGTTCCAACATCATGGATACTGCCTTCTCCATAGTCATGTAATTTTATGGGAGATCATTCCTTTTCACACTCAAAACATCATTGACTTTCTTTGGTATCCACTTATGAGTGTTTTAAGGAACAATCATAACCTTCTTCCCATTACTCTCTTCTAGAATTTTTGGAAGAGAATTAGATTGACTATTCTTTTGCAAGTTAATCTTTCTCCAACTGGGAACATCGGATCTTCGTCTTTACGAAGTTATACTTTTGATAACCATTACGATTGTGAAAAAGATTCGTATGACGTTTTAGGCAAATCTAGTTTTATCACAGCACTGATTCCTTTTCCTAAAGGTTGGACAGTTACAACTTGTAACGTTAAGGGGATTAGTCTTAACATATGATCTTGGTTTCACAACTTCTTGTGATGCCCAAACAAGAACATCATGAAGTTTCTCATTCCTTATACGGAAACGACATCTCCTTTCCAGATGACCTTTTTTCCGCAATAGTGGCAAACATAAGGAATGTTTTTACCTCGATCCATGTGTGCTGACTTTGGAGGTTGATATACATTGCTCTTTCGAACTTTAACTGCCGATGAAGGTATTTCACTTTTGCCATCAGTGTAAACCTTTTGTTGAGAAGAATCACTAGCGTTGACAAATTTCACCTCTTTGATAGTACTTGGAGCATCTATTCCCTTATAGCTCAATCCTCGTGTATCACGATGATTTTTACTTGCTCCTAGCATAGTAGTTAATTTGCTTGAACTAGTATTGAACTTTTTCAAGTCATCTTCCAACATCTTGATTTTATCAAGAGCAGCAGCTAAATCATCCTCAAGGCATTTTTCTCGAGCGAGATAAGCGCTTTCTCTGTCACCAAAACTTGTTTGTTGAGAGTTAATCCTTGCTTTGGATTCTGCAAGTTTTCCTTCCAACAAAAAATACTTTTGATAAAGATTATCACATTCAAGTGACTTCATACGTAGGTTTTCCTCAGAATCCTTGAGGATAGATTTGTTTGAACGATTCGAAACAAAAACACCTGCGTAACATCTTCTCAATTTCTTGTTTGTACTACAGAGATTAGTCAGAAAAGGTGTGACATGAGAAGTTGTCATTTTCTTCATTTCCAATGAATTCAAAAGCTTAACATACTCCGAGACTTCCTCATCAACATATATCTGAGTCACCTTCGTCAGAAAGTTCATCCAACTGTTCTTCTAGGAGTGTTTCCCAGTTATCAACAGTTTCCACATGTTTAGATATTAACTTAGATGTGATAGTTCTCTCAGGAGAATCCAAGCTTTGCGAAACATCTGGTAATTTCTGAACTAGTACGTTATCAGAGATAGACTCGTAAATATAGTCAGATTTCTACAAACACAAACTTATGAGGTCTTGAACGTGTTTGCCTGCTCTGATACCAATTGAAAATGCGGGGGTCTAATAACCACACCCAATAATTCGTTTGGCAATCTGAGAGGACTTACTCCAATACACTTTCTATAGAATCAACTAGACAGTCAGACTCAATCTAGAATAAAGTATATCAAAGAGCTTAATATCTCTAACTCTTAATTCAATCCGCAATCAGCAAATAGAAATCCGCGAGCCTGATTGAATATAAGAGGAGTTACTTGAACGGTACCAAAGACCAATGTTCAAGTGTCAATCAATGTAAATCAACAACCAAAGGTTGGATATTCTAATTGATTGATCTTAACGCACAACCTGTGATATTTAAATTATATAACAAAATATAATGCAGAAAAGAAATAACACAGACACCAGAATTTTGTTAACGAGGAAACCGCAAATGCAGAAAAACCCCGGGACCTAGTCCAGTTTGAAAACCACACTGTATTAAGCCGCTACAGACACTAACCTACTACAAATTAACTTCAGACTGGACTGTAGTTGAACCCTAATCAATCTCATACTGATTCAAGGTACAGTTGCGCTCCTTACGTCTCTGATCCCAGCAGGATACTACACACTTGATTCCCTTAGCTTATCTCACCCACAACCAAGAGTTACTACGACCCAAAGTCGAAGACTTGATAAACAAATCTGTCTTACACAGAAAATTCTATAGGAATATATAAATCTTTCTCCCACAGAAATACCAACGGGTTTTGTTCCGTCTTTTGATAATTCAAGGTGAACAGGAACCAATTGAAAAACCAAACTTATATTCCCGAAGAACAGCCTAGTATTATCAATCACCTCACAATAAACTTAATCGACTAGCGAAACAAGTTATTGTGGAATCACAAACGATGAAACGAAGGTGTTTGTGACTACTTTTATCTTGCCTATCGGAGATATAAAATCCCGAGTCAATTATTCCAATTATACTCAACACGATAGAAACAGCAAGATCAGATCACACAACTGATAGACGCATTTATGTGTCTATTTTCATCTCTTTTATGTATAGTGTTAGTACCCATTT